>JARSSU010006833.1:0-39427 GCA_029619165.1 Eurosta solidaginis | reverse complement strand
TCTATCTGTTCTTACTAACTTGCTTTGTTTCCAAGCCAGTACATATTTCTATTTGCACGCATTCTCGGGAAATAATACCGCTTCTAAAATCTGCTATTTCAGTGGCATTGCGGTGACGTCCTCTTATGCTCCTACATCAACTTAGGCCAAACATCTCTCGTCGCTTGCTAAGGATTCTACGAGTTTCCTCTTTTGTAGGCTCTGAAATGTTTGAGGATCGATAGGGGGTCCGTGTAGATACTCTTAACAGGTGCCGTTTGGCGCTTAAGAGATATTACTGTGTCTGCTTTTAATATCAATATGTGCATCCCTCCCCCTCAAGAACTGCTCTGACTTCTATCAGCGGAATCGTCGACTCCAAGATTCCAGCAAAGGACTTTAGAAGGGCCCCGGAAAGGTTAAGAATGTAGTGGGATGTCCTCATCGCCACGGCACAACGATTTAACATAAATGTCCACGAACTTTTCTCATATGTATTTTATAATAACACTTCTCCATTGTACGTTTGCTTTCGGGTGCCCCTGCTGCCATAGACTTGAATAAACCTCCCGAACATGTGCCCCAACTGTAGTGCATATTGTTAAAGTCCGGTATTTGGCCCTGTATTTTAGATATTCTGGGCTTGGCAGCGGGATATGAGAACAAGCGCGGTTTGTGTTCTTGAATAAATCCTGGAGGGGTATAGTTGCTACGACGCCAATTTTGGCGTAGTCTGATGCTATTTCTTCGTTTAGACCAGAGTTCGGGTAGTTGTCCACGTTTCGGCTCCTGCCCCGGTCCTTGTGGTGTATACCTGAGAAATATTGTAAATGCTCCTACAGTTGATTTGAGCTGCCCCTAACCTACCGCGTGCATTAGAATTTGGTGTTACATATACCGAGCTATCGATCTGGGACGTTGTTATTTTTGAAAAATCCTATTATGGGCGGGGCTGAGCGATATACTAAGGCGTATGCCTCGCGGTTGCACGTTCATCCGAACGTGACGCATCGCCGTGAGTAGAACACTACAAGGTGACGACGATTTGGTGTTTTGCACTAGTAGCGAGTGGGGATGTCACCATTTAGGCCTCTAATGAACACATCTAATGCTCTTCGAACCTTCTAAGTTGGGCGAGAATGGCGCTTACCGGCGTCATTCATTTCCGTTAAGGAGTTTTTCATCTTTTCTGGATTCATGCTGGAATAGAAGATATACAATGAGGCTTACGATTTGTTACTTACAACCACCACTTCATTTGAGCTCGGTAAGTTTTGCTGATGCTTGTCTCCTTTTTGTTTTTCTTGATTCTTATTTTCACTGTAAGGATTCTTAGTTGATTCTTGTATCTGTTTTGGTTTCTTGAATAAAAAAAATTTCTTTGTTTCGTATCTTCACTTCAAGGGTTTTTTAGTTGATTCTTGTCTTTTTTGTTTTCTTGAAAAAAAAATCTTTGTTTCTTATCTCTCACTGCAAGGGTTGATTCTTGTATCTTTTTATTTTCAATAAAAAAATTGTTTGGTTCTTATCTTCACTAAAAGAGTTTTTTATCCTTTGTACGCATAACTAAATACAATTTCACTTGGAACGCGAAACCCTGCACCGCACTGCTCGGGCGCCAGTTAATCTCTCATGTCCTGAGAGATATAAAAAATTAAAGGTGTGGCGAACCCACTGTTCGCCGATACTGATTTAAAAAGTAAAACACGAACAACTTCAATTTAAGTTAATCACAATTTATTACGTGCCACTTGCACGTCCCAAAATTACTGAACTAAACATCCAAATTAACTTATAGCTAACCTATTACTGCTAACTATTTATGCTGCGGTTGCAGTTCCCATATTTCGCAAGTCGAACGCTTGCGCGTGTAGACAGGAATTGCTTATATTGCATTTCCCATGATTTCAATAATTTCGATACCTGACCTGATCGTTGGTTGCGCGTAGTGCTGCGTCAGCGAAGTTAGTAAGTGGAACAATATGATCACATGCCTGGCAACGTGAGTAAAGTGTGCGCCATTAGTTAGTATTGGGATTACAGGTGACATAACTATCATATATAACATAATTTGAATTTATATATATAGATAAATAGACAGAAGATGCGGATAGACTGAAGTTAACAAAAATTTTAACGGCGGAAGATTACTAAAAAACCAAAAGGAATAACAGCCAAACAACTCTATAGTCAAACTTTAGTTGTTATAATACCTAAGTTTGTACGGCAGCCATAGTTCTGAAAAATCCATTTTTAGGAATGTGCCACCCAATTCCAAATTTTACTGGAGGTGTTAGGACTTACATCATATAGCTCCTTACCAATTTTCATTATCCTATCATTACTACATCCAGAAATATGCGATGAAAAATTCCACTTATATGGGAGGTGCCACGCCCCTTTTCCCCCACCCCACATTTCTTGGTGGTGTTAGGGATTAACCTCATATACTCCTTACTGAATTTCAAGGTCTAGATGAATACCTCAGAGTTATATAGTACCAAATATTAATTTTGCATGGGAGGTGCCACCACCTTTTATATATCGATATTATTTTTGGGCTATGACCATCCTTGGAATGTTTATAGTGGGTTGTGCAAATTTGGTTGTGATCGGTCGATCCGTTTAGGACCATCTCGATCTATACCTACATACATACAGAATAATTTTATTTGATATTAGATAGATAGAAGATGCGGACAGACTGAAGTTTACAAAAAATTTTAACGGCGGAAGATTACTAAACATCCAAAAGGAATAACAGCCAAACAACTCTATAGTCAAACTTTAGCTGTTAAAATAACCTAAGTTTGTACGGCAGCCATAGTTCTCAAAAATCCCATTTGTAGGGAAGGTGCCACGTCTGCTATTCCCCAATTCCACATTTTACTGGAGGTGTTATGGACTTAACGTCATGTAGCTCCTTACCAATTTTTATTATCATCCATTACTACATACAGAGATATAAGTATGATATACTCATCTATACCTACATACATATATAATTTGAATTTTATATATATATACTAGCCTTTACCCGCAGCCCCGTCCGCAAGGAGAAAATAAAATATATGGGCTATTCGCGTTAGTCTGGGGGTCAATTCCCTAACTGTGAGAATCTGAAAAATGTACACTCATTGAAAACTCATTTGCACACAAAATTTAACGTTAAATTTTCATGCGATGCTGTCAATTATTTTGCACATTGATTGCTGAATGGTAAAAGTCTTATGTCAGTGAGAAAATAATCATCAACGCCATGAAAACAAAAAGTCATTCTGCAACAGTGCGTATGAGTTTTGAATGTCACAATAGTGTACACTGGCTGGCAAGAAAACTCACGAAATTTTCATAAATGAGTTTTTTGTTCACAGTTTTGCTTTACAGAATCAGAATTTCAAAGTTTACGCAATTCCTTCTGTACACTTTAAAACTCACAGTTAGCGAATAGGGCCCCTGTTTATCAAGATATGTGTTTAAAAATCATTTTTATCAATGTATTTTATTTTTGTAATAGAGTAAAAAAATAAATAAATGAGCTGATAACCTAAAGGGCACGCTTACCTGAATAGTACAATACAGTTTTTTCGAATTAAAAAATACATTTTGTTTCTAAGTTAATTAATTGATATGAGAGGGTGAAGAATTACTATTCATAGAACAAAGGAGTGAACTAAA
This sequence comes from Eurosta solidaginis, assembly GCA_029619165.1. Taxonomy (NCBI): domain Eukaryota; kingdom Metazoa; phylum Arthropoda; class Insecta; order Diptera; family Tephritidae; genus Eurosta; species Eurosta solidaginis. The sequence goes on along the minus strand of JARSSU010006833.1, from coordinate 35,770 downwards.
ATAGGAGGAATTCCTGGTGGCTCCAAAGGGTTAAGAAACTCAACCGGATAATGCACAGCTTGCGATTCTTCCACGACTGTGTCAATGGATTGATAAGTAGTCTCGTTTGTTTGAATTTTATATAGATACTAGAAGGCCCGGCAGACGTTGTTAGCAATTAGCTAAAACCAAAGAGAATTTTTAGATGAAAATAGTTTTGCTTTTTCGGGTATTTAGTTGGTTAAAATGTTACAAAAACTATAATTATAGTTATAACAGTTCGTTACAGGATAACCCTAAAGTTATGCAGCGGACATTTTTTAACTTTTTTATTTCAAACTTCTTAAAATAGACATAAAAACGTATTTTTTTGCTTCACGCAAAAAGCAATAAATGCTTTTTGTGTTTTTGGATGTGTCCTATATATAGTACATCAGGGAAATATGCTGCTCAGGCAAACGTATCATTTATTAGTATGAAAATCAAAAAAAACACTTGGTATGTACCCCAACATCACATTTCAAACATCTGGTAATTGTTCTCTGAAGACAAAATCCACAGCGGGTTTGTTTTTCCTGTGGTGCTACAAGATGATCCATTCTATCGTAATGAATTCCGACTTCCTTCGAGCAACTTGGTCGGCCCTTTTGATACGTTGGTTGCTTTCGGTACGTGGTCAGTAGCGTTGTAACGATTACGCGCCTGAAACTCAGTTGGTCAAGATTACCTCCTTGCTCGCGATCTATATGCCAAGCGTTCTGAACTGCCATATCAATGCAGTGAACTACCAAGGGAATGTACCATTTTTTGCCTCTGATTGTGCTCTATAAAAGGCTTAGGTATATTTTGGGTCTTTATTTGAAGTTCGCTTAAGGGTGAATTGTCATCAGACTCATCTGATGAAATTTCAAGTTGTTGTGCCTTATATCTTATTTCGGCAGGGGCTTGTAATTGTGATGATGGAAAATTATTTACATATTATTATGTCTTATTTCGGCAGGGGCTTGTAATTGTGATGATGGGAAATTATTTACATCAAAAGCGTCTTCCGGACCAGAATCTTCATCCGTAATATTGCCATTTGCATTAACTGGAGGAAACAGAATTACTTCGTCGACTTCAGCAGCATTTTTGTCATCATCTTCCAATAAGGCAAGGGCATCTTGAAGCGAAAGACCTCTGTAATAAAATAATACACGTAGACGTATATCTTCCTAATGTCCTACATATAGTACACTAACATTTGTTCATTGAAATTCACCATAAAAGTTTGAAAATAGTTCATGTTATTGAATGTATTCGATAACACTCTTATTTTACTTGCTTTTCTATTATAACATAACAAAAATTTCAACATTAGCACGCTTAAATTAACTTACCTTTCAAAGCGTATCTTATAATTTTGCATTATCCAAATTTCACAAATTTTAAAATCAAATACCTCGCACTTGTATAACAAAAGCACAAATGACAAACTATTGGCCCGCATTTGTGCAATCTCTGCTGCGCATAACAATGCGTTCCCATTATTTCTGAGACCCCTCGCCCGTGCGTGATTTCACTTGAACTGGCCGTCCTATATATAGTACATTAGGGTTATCTGGGTTAAAGATAGAACATACCGAATTTTAATTACGAATAATAAGCAGCAGATCCATGGCCATAAAAGCTCATAACTTAAAAGTCATGTGTGCTTAACTACCGGTTTCGCAGAGTCCTTAAATGATCGCGGAAGGGTCCCAAAATGATACCAAAATAGTCCCCGAAATGATCCCGACAGGATCCCGGACAAATCCCGAAAACCACCCAAAATTATGTATGAGGGGTTTCCAAATGATCCCGAAATTACAATGACGGGGTCCCGGACGGATCCCGAAAACTGTCCAGAAATTATGCGCGAAGGGTCCCAAAATGATCCCGAAGTAGTCCCGAGAAAGTCCCGAAATGACCCTGACGAAATCCAGGACGGATCCGTAAAACCATACAGAAATGATGCCGGAATGTTCCCCAAATGACCCTGAAAAAATACAGTAATTATCCGGGAAGGGTCCCGAAAGATTCCGAATAGTCCCGAAAAAGTTCCGAAATGACCCTGACGGTATTCCGGACTGATCTCGAAAACCATCCAAGAAATGATGATGAAATCCCGGACGGATCCCGAAAACCATCCAGAAATGATGCCCGAAGAACCCCAAATGATCCCGAATAGTGCCAAAAATTTTCAGAATGACCCTGACGGATCCCGGGACGGTTCCTGAAATGATCTCAGAAAGGTCCCCAAATGACGTTTGAATAGTCCCAGAAAAAATCACAAAACGACCCCGTCGGGATCCCGGACGGATCCCGAAAACAATCCAGAAATGATACCGAAAGGATCCCCAAATTATCCCGAAATAATACTGGACGGATCCAGAAACCTCCAGATATGATCCCTAAGAGTGCCCAAATGATCCCGAAATGACCATGAGGGATCCGAGATTGATCCCGAAACCATGCAGAACTGATGCCGGCAAACTCTTCAAATGATCCCGAAATAATCCAGAAAAATCGCGAAATGACCCCGACGGGATTCCGTAAACCGTCAAGAAAGTATCACCGAAGGGTCCCAAATGATCCCGAAACAGTCCCGAATGACCCGGACGAATCCCGAAAACTATCCAGAAATGATCCGTAAGGGTCCCAAAATTATCCCGAAATGACCCTTACTGGCCCCTTCAATGTTGGTCGCCTTGTCCGTGGAGAAGGGGCTTAAGTATCATATTGGAATCTCCTCTGCGGAGGGTCCTACAGCGTCAACGGCGTGTTCAGAAGAACGCATCACGCTGCAGGAGATGTGAGGATTGCCGCACCAATGACACCCAAGCCAAGGTGTTTGAGGTACCCGTGCCGATGGCTGTGTGGTCAGCGGTGTATATTGAAAGGCTGATCGCGAACGGTCCCCTCCGATACCCGGGCAAGGTCGGTTGTATAAGTGCCTACCAACGGTATGCTGGCTCTGCTGGGGTTGACTAACCATTCATGCAAACTCGTGGAACCGTAATGTCTAAAATAAAATAATAAAAAGGAGGCGAAGAAAGGGAGTGTTCTGGGAACGCTATCTGAAGACGATCTTCTGGCTCCAAGAGGTCGAAGAAGTCCTCAGACACTCTGCTGAAGCTAGGTATCTGAGGGCTCTCTTCATCCTCAAGAAGATAGCCAGGAATGAGGAAAAGGTAAGCTCATGAGCGGGCGCCGAAGATAAGGTATGGTGCGAGGCAAGGAGTACGAGACCGCCCTCGCACAAATGCGCGACGTCAAGAAGGGGAGGGACTCCAGACAGACTGACGGTGCTTATACCAGTGCTGCGGCATCGAACAGACGCATTTACAGAGAGGTGGTCAGGGACCACCTCCAAGTTGCTCTGGTCGATGCTGAGAGCAATGGCGGGAGGGAAGTTCTGGCGGCTTGGTGCTCCATCGAGGGACGGCTATCAGAGATAGTCGTTGAGCACCTGATGGAGGTACAAACCCCAGTTCCCGCCTTTAACTGCGAGGAGGTATGCCGCGGCTGCAGGCTAATCAAATGCGCGGATGGGTTCTCAAGGGAGTTTCTTGAGAGATGCGTTGCTAAGATAAGCAACGCATTGGTGGCCTTACGTTAAAGGTTATCCCAGCTTCGGAGATTCCCTGGAGGCGCCGGGCGCTCATCTGGCTACCCAAAATGCTAAAGCTGAAACTGGATTCACAAAAGATAATACAGTGCCTAAAGCTCCAGAACTCGGACGTCCCGATGGTTGACTTGGCTCTGATCAAGGTAGAGCAACAACAAAAAATAGCCAGCCCGTGCTGCTGCTTATCAGCACGAGTACCTGGGGGCACCCGAGCGAAGGGGAAACCGCCTGAGGGTGCTTCAGTTCTACTTGGTTGATCACCATAAATGAAATCCTAGGAAAACTTAACGCAGGGGGATTAAGACCGTGGCATTCTTGGTATCTGGTCCTTTCACCTCCGTAATGAGCAAAATTATAGAAAGGGCCTGGGTAAACTCAGCAGGTGAGCACAGGGATGTGGCCTTAGTTTAAATCCCGACAAGACGGACCTGCTTCTCTTCACTAGGAGTACAAGCCACCTGCTTCAGATTACCATTCTTAAACTAAGAACTAACCCTGTCATCGAATACCAAGTACCTGGGACTAAAAATTGACTGCAAGTTGAAATGAAAAATATGCATCCAAGGGCGGGTACGGAAGGCCTGCATCGCCTTCTATGCCTGCAAATCAATGTTTGGTAAGAAATGGGGACTCAAGACAAGCATGGTATTGGATGTACGAAGCGGTGTGCGACCATTGCTTACCTATGGCTCCATAGTCTAGCGGGAAGCTCTAAGTAAGAGCTACAGTCTCACCAGCCTGCAAAAGTCCAGCGCACTGCGTGTGTTGATGCCATACGGCCGGACGCACTTGCCCCAACGCTGCTTTAGACCCCATTTTGCACCTGCTTCCGTTCAATTTGCATATACTTTGTACATCGCCACAAACTGCACTGAGACTCAGGGAGTCTGGGTGTTGGAAGGATACTCAGCAAGGGCATAGTAGTATCCTAAAAAAACTTCTGGATGGTACATGTAGTACCGATACAGATTACTATCCTCGCAAACTGAAGTTTGAGTACGGTTGTAATGCCGCCATTCCAAGCACGAACGAGTGGAAGAGAACCCGGCCATAAGGGTCGACGACATCCAAATCTACACTGGCGGCTCCAAGATGGAATCGGGAGTAGCGGCCGGAGTGTACTCTGATTCTCTAGATTTGTCTGCATCATTCAGACTCCCATCGCACTGCAGCGTGTTGCAGGCAGAAATCCTCGCGATTTGGAAGCCTGCAAATCACTGGAGGGCTTGAATGTAGCTGGCAAAGTTTGCATCCTGTCGGATAGCCAAGTTCGATAAAAGCGCTTTCCTCGCCACACATTCAACTCAAAATTAGCGTGGCTTGTAAGCGACTCATATCACAGTTATCCACCAATCTAGAACTATGCGTTAATCTGGGTCCCGGTTCATAGGGGGTTAGAGGGTAACGAGAAGGCCGACGCTGTGGCACGCAGGGACTCATCGGAGATCAGCGAGGAAACAACCAGTGTCGAAGTAGGCATACCCTTAACAGTAGCCAAGGGGAATATCCAAAGCTTCTACTTGAAGAAAGCACAAACAAAGTGGAATAACATCACCACCTGTGCAATACCAAAATCCATTTAGCCAAACTATGATGGAAAGAGGACGAGAAGTCTTCTGAACAAATCCAGGGCCAACACACGCAAACTGATATACAGTCTGCACCGGTCATTGTGCAGAAGGTACGCATGCGGAAAAGATGAGCATTCCGTATAACGACTACTGCAGAAGCTGCAAATATCCAATGCCAGGGAGACAGTAGAACATTTATGTGTAAATGCCCGGCTCTAGCTAGAGCCCGACTAAGGTTCCTTGGAACCCGTTTCTAGAAACCTCAGAGGTTTATCTGTGGTAGTAATCCCGAATATTCTTTATTTTATCAACAACTCTGGCTGGTTGTAATACATTGACCGTAACTTTCGTAGATTTTTGGTCGAATTACATGCATCAAAACGGCTTTAAATAGCTACTTGGGCGACCAGGGTCGCAGCCATTTCACTACCCACCTACCTACCCTGACTGGTACCTGGACGGATCCCGAAATCATCCAGAATTATAGCGGAAGAGTCCACTAATGATCCCGGAATAGTCCAGAATGAACCTGACGGAATCCAGAAATGCTCTCGGAAGGATACCGAAAATGTCCCGAAATGACAATGACGGGATCCCAGATGTATGCCGAAAACTATACAGAAATAATCTCGAAAAGTCCCGAAATGACCCTGACGGGATCCCACACCGATCGCGAAAATCATCCAGAATGATGCCGGAAGGTCCCAAAATCATCCTGAAATAGACCTCAAAAACCCCCAAACTACCCTAACGGATCCCGAAAACTATTCAGAAACGATCCCGGAAGGATCCCCAAATATCCCGAAATAGTCCCGAAAAATTCCCGAAATGACCCTGACGGGATCCCGAAAGTCGTCCAGAAATGATATCGGAAGGATACCCAGATGATAACGAAAAAGTCCCGAATAACTCCGATGGGATCCCGGACGCATCCCGAAAATCATTAAATCATTCAGAAATTATGCGGAAGGGTTCCAAAATGATCCCCGAAATAGTCCCGCAAAGGTCCGGAAATAATCCCGAAATGACCCTAACATAGTCCAGAAAAAGTCCCGAAATTACCCCGACGGGATGCCGGACTGATCCCCAAAACAACCCAGAAATGATCTCGGAAGGGTCTCTAAAGATAACAGACGGATACCGGAAACCATCCAGAAATGATCCCGGAAGGGTCTCGATATGACCCTGACGGGACTAAACATAAGGTGAAGGTACTAATTATAAAAGCATGTTAATAAGGCAGCAGGTGCGTTGAAGAAAATGAAGAGTTACAAACAAATATACAGGTGAAGCTAATAAAAACAATTGAAGGAGGGCGGATGGCGGGAGGAGAAGGAGAGCACCACTGACCGTTTTTCCAAAATTGTTTAGATCTCGATCTGTATGAGCCAGATACCAAAAATTATTGATTTAGGAGAAAATTTACATTGAGTTATAACAATTTATAGATTTTGCACCAGAGAGGGAGAGGAGGGGGAGGGGGTTGGAGGGTGTCACTGCTCACTTTGCAAGTCCTCGACTTATTTGACCCATTGAGTTTGTAATATTGGTGAAAGTCAGTATACGTAAAGTTATAATGCGTAAAAATTGTTAAAAAGTAATTACACGAAGTCGTGGACCCACTCCCCCCCTTCCATGTTCAAAAAAAATTTCCCCAGTATACTTTGTCTCTGTCCCAAATTTCATCAAATCCGTGAAGCCGTTCTAGCGTGATTCAGTCAAAAAGACGAAAAATACAATAATTAAATTATAACTGTTCCTAGGGGGCGGGATTTCCCCCCTTTTCAAAAAAGTATAGCTAGTAGACCCTTCTAGACTATTGGCTATATGTGCGCCAAATTTTGTCCAAAGCCGTCCAGCCGTTCTTGCGTGATTGTGCACAAAGCAAACGTCTGGACACACAAACATCAAGCTTTCCATTTACAATATCGTAACGAACTTAGTGAAATTTCCGCTTATTCCAAACCTTCTGCTAACGTTCGAATCGCTAAGCTGTTGAATAAATACTCCAATATTCAATAATGCAAAATGGTCTTTATTAGACTACTATGAAAGTTCTTCACAATAACACTTATACTTCACAACAAATAGCGTGCTTAAATCAAAACTGTTCGCTTACTACTCAGCTTCCTCTGCTTTTATACTCTCGGCCTTCCTAGTTCTCCCATTTCTCCTAAGGTCTATGTAATTTCGTGAACTTCATCTCGGTTACCAGCTAGTATATACATGTATATTTGTAGTTTGTAGCCATATACGTATGTATATGTGAGTACTACCTCGGCTGATGATTACATGTGTTTGTGCGTATCTCTCCGTTGCCTTGTATGTATGTGAGTAAATGATGATTGATTTGTTTACGTACACAGGAGTGGCAGCTTGCTTTATGGTTGCTGTGGCTTTATTTAATAACCTTAGGGATGTGTGTATCAATTAGTGATGCTAATATTCGTCACACTGCCCTCCACCCAAGTCTGATCGGCCCGATCAGACAAATGTCTTGATCTAACCGATGCAAGCCTCTCCAAATGAACCACCATTCAATTTCTTGGTTTCCGAATGGTTTGTATGCGGAAGATGGCATTACAGATCCTCTTCACAACTGTGTACGGGCTTTCCCAACTTCACCAAAATTTTAATGGAACACCTTTCCGCCGATGATGGTTGTTTGTATAACAACACCAAATCTCCCTCCAGGAAGCCTTCCGAATTATTGTTCTTGTCGTGCCTGTGTTTCATCCTACTACTTATTATCCTGGACCGTTCCCTCACAATCTGTTGTTTGCCAATGAAATACTTCGCAGAGCTTTATCTTGACGGATTGACTTTGCATCATCAATATCGTTTTGACGGTTCACAACAGAAGTGCGCCCTGGGTTGAAACTACCCTTGCATTCTTTCTGGGAAATTCTTGCCTTCGTTTCTGTGCGTCCATTTGGGTTGTTAATGCCAGTGTTTTCTCGCAGGTATCTTCGATTTTGCTTTGTTTGGCCCATTCGTTCCATCAACCTTTGCCCGATCTACTGCCTTTGACTTTGTGGTCTCCTCCACCAGAACTCGCTTACTGTTGAACCCTTTCTCCAAACTAAAGTTAAGTGGAATATCTTGGTTCTTATAGCGCATATTTCTTCTTTGCATGTCGATCCTGATGTCATGGTCAACTAAGAAGGCCACTCCCAATATGATTTCATTAACAATCTCCGCCCAACGAATTTGTGTAGAATCGTGGCCTTTCCAATTAAGACCTTGGACTTGGTTATACTCGCCAGTGGCCGTACACAACCTTGCACCAGGTAGTGGCTTTACACTCCTCTTGACCAAATCAGATCGGATTAAGGAATGAGATGCGCCCGTATCTACAGTCAGTACACGTTCTTTGCCATCCATATTTCCTTTGACGGTAAGACTGCTCGATTTTCTTCCAACTTGCGAGATAGATATCACGGGATATTCAATAGCTGGGGCAAGTTCTCGATCTTTACATCTGACTCGCTCTTGCTTATCTCCTCCAGCTTTGCGTTTACGACCAGCCAAGTTGGAACTACCAGGACCGGTGCTGCAATGATGTGCAATGAGACCAGGCTTCCTGCATTTGAAGCATTTGATTACTCTATTACTCCGCTTTTGCGATCCCTTCAGCGCCTCCAATATTGTGTTCACCCAGTTTGGCGTTTCTACTTCCACACGGCGTATTTTGAAAACTGGCTTACACAAAAGCGATTCTCTTTCCTGATTCAGCGCATGGGATACTGTTTCAGCAAATGTTGGCTTTGGATTTGCGTATGTCGTTCGCTTCGTTTCACGTCCCGTATTCCATTAATAAAGCTCTGGATTTTTACCCTCTCGTTGTTCCACGGGTGCGTCTGCGTTTGCGAGATGAGCCAATCTTTCAACATCCGCCGCAAATTCCTGCAAATTCTCATTCGCCTTTTGGTAACGGTTTTGCAACTCAATTTGATATATCTGTTTCCTATGCTCGCTTCCGTATCGTCTCTCGACAGCGGCCATCAATGCTTCATAACTGTTCCGCTGGTACTCTGGAATAGTCTGTAAGATTTCAGCTGCAGGCCCTTTCAATGCCACGAACAGTGCATATAGGATAGGCAGGTTGACAGAAACTGCATTTTATCAGCAGTCCGCAGAAATCCAAAGTGCGTTTGAATGCGGAGAGGTTGCGCTATGCGCATTTTTCGACAACACGGCCCACGAGAGTGTGAATCGGGCACTCGAGAGAAGAGAGATATATCGTCCAATCCATATGTGCAGAAACGCCCTACTGCGTACGAGGATTGCCGAAACCTCGAGTGGGGACCGTACAGTAGAAATCAAGACAACGAAGGGATGTCCATAAGGGGGCGTCCTGTCAACCATGATGTGGAGCCTGGTAGTAGATGAACTTCAACAGAGGCTCTCAGAAAACGGAATCTGATGTCAGGGGTACGCGGATGATATTGTTATAATTGTAAGAGGCAGATTTGAGAGCACCCTTTGCGACATAATGCAAAGGGCATTGAGGAAAATATCGAATGGTGTACTGAGGTGGAGCTAAGTATAAACCCTAACAAGACAGCCATTGTGCCCTTCCCCAGGAGAAGAAACCTGGAAGGGATGAGGCACATCGCAATGGATGTTGTACAGTTGGAGCGCACGACGGAGGTGAAATACTTGGGAGTCACGTTCGACTCTCAGTCCTTATGGAAGAAGCACGTCGACAACACCATATCAAAGGCCACAAGAATAATATTGGTGTGCAGAGGCATTGCATGAATATCCTGGGGATGCAGCGCAAAGATCTTAAGAGAGATATACACTACTATAGTAAGACTTATGGTAGTGTATGGAGCAGTTGCGTGGGCATCAAGGACAACCATGGTGACCGTACAAGAGTCACTCACGAAGCTTCAACGCTTGGCATGTGTCTGCATTACGGGAGCCATGCGAACATACCCGACAGTGGCAATAGAGGTGCTGCTTAAGTTAACACCTCTACACATAATAATTGAGGAGTACTTTAGTAAACATAGCTAAAAAGGGATGCGGAAGAGGCAAAGTGATACAGTCCCGGAACATGGAGAAGCTGAAGGAGCAGATTCCACTCATCCAACTTCCCAGTGGTGATACGAGAAAGCTAATTAAATCTGAGAAGCGCTTCAAAATAGAGCTGGGGAACAAGTTTACATAGGACACCTCCAGAACAGAAGCGCTTCATCAGGAACATGATATGACAGCCTTTTAACAACCCACGCCCCTGTGCGCCTACACGCACGTGCACCACTGTCCCGGACGGATCCCGAAAACCATATAGAAATGATTGCGAAAGGGTTCCCAAATGATCCCGTATTAGTCGCGAAAAGTCCCGAAATTACCCCGACGGGATCCCGGACGGATCGCGAAAACCATATAGAAATGATGCCGGAAGGTACCCCAAATGAACCCGAAAAAGTCCTGAAATGAGCCCGACGGGATCCCGGACGAATCCCGAAAACCATCCAGAAATGATGCCAGGAGGGACACCAAATGATCCCGAAAAAGTCCCGTAATGATCCTGAAAACCATCAAGAATTTATCTCTCAAAGGTACGCAAATGATCCCGAAAATACCCAGACGGGATGCCGGACGGATTCCTAAACCCAATAAGAAATGATGGCGGAAAGGTCCACAAATGATCGCGAAATAGTTCCGAAATGATCCCGGAGTAGTCCCGAAAACGTCCCAAAATAACCCTGACGCGATACCGCACGCATCCCGAAAACCATCCAGAAATGATGCCGAAAATTTCCCCAAATGATCCCGTATTTGTCGACAAAAGTACCGAAATGTCCTTGATGGAATCCCGGACGGATCCCGAAAACCATTCAGAAATGATGCCGGAAGATACCCCAAATGATCCCGAAAAAGTCCTAAAATCACCCCGACGCACAGTGGACTGGATTGGCTTTCAGTGGCCTTAGGGAAATGAAAAAAATATTAGTTAATAGCACAAAAACTTTGATGGCCATCGATTTTAAGTCTCATTACGTGACGTTTTTATATATGAGTATTTTTTTATAAAGTCTTAAATAAAAAAGTTATAGCAAATAAAAAAAAGTAAGAACGGGACTGTCTTCGGCTGTACCGAAGACTTCATACCTTTCATGAATGGGGCTGAACAATAATCTTATACCGTTTGTAATCTCCAAATAGTCGGATGTATAAGTTAAGAAATATATAGTGAAAAGATCTACATACCTAAACGATTTTAAAGATAAATATAAAATAAAAATGGCAAAAAACCCCTTATCTGAATGATCGGTATTGGATATATATTATATATAACTCCGATCGAAATGATTTTTACAGGAAATCTTCTATGATATATTAGAATATATCACAAGTTTCACGTTTTTATATTCGAAACTAAGGGAGAAATGGCCAAAAATCTTCTATCTGAATGATCGGTTGTATGGGATAGGTATATACTATATACATATAGCTCCGATCAAAGTGATTTTTTCAAGAAATCTTCTATGATATATTAGAATAAATATCACCAAGTTTAATGTTTTATATTGGAAATTAAGGGAGAAATTGCCAAAAATCTTTCTATCTGAACGATCGGTTGTATGGGACATATACTATATATAGCTCCGATCAAAGTGATTTTTTCAGAAAATCTTCTGTGATACATTAAAATATACATCACCAAGTTTCACGTTTATACTTTCTAAATTAAGGGAGAAATGGCCAAAAATCTTTCTATCTGAACGATCGGTTTTATGGGATATATATTATATATAGCTCCGATCGAAATGATTTTTTCATGAAATCTTCTATGATATATTAGAATAAATATCACCAAGTTTAACGTTTTTATATTGGAAATTAAGGAGAAATTGCCAAAAATCTTTCTATCTGAACGATCGGTTGTATGGGATATATACTATATATAGCTCCGATCAAAGTGATTTTTTCAGCATATCTTCTATGATGTATTAGAATATATATCACCAAGTTTCACGTTTATACCTTCTAAATTGCGGCCGGAATGACCAAAATCGTCTTATCTGACGAGCGGTTGTATGGGAGATATATATTATAGTGGTCCCGATCCTACCGGATCCGCAAATGTCTAATATAATACAAAAATACATCCTTGTGACAAATTTCATTGAGATATCTCAAAATTTGAGGGACTAGCTTGCGTTCAAACAGACTAGACGGACGGACATGTCTATATCAACTCAGTTCGTTGCCCTGATGAATTCGGTATACTTAATGGTAAGTCTATCTTCAATATTTCTCAACGTTACAAACATCGGACCAAAGTTAATATACCATTTCATGTTCATGAAAGGTATACAAATTTATGAATGGGAAAAATCACATTTTTACCTATAACCCCATTTTCCTCACATTTCCTCGAAACTTGATTAATTTATTTATATAGTTAGGGTTATATACTATGCAATGTACTCGGTTTCATGGTTCGAAAGTTTCGCCTGATTTTAGTTTTGCGAATCACTTTTTAATTTTGGGTAGAATTTAAAACAAAGTTTTTTTGCTTTTTTTTTAATGTTAGTATTGCGAATCACTTTTTAATTCTGGGTAATGTTCAAGAAAAAGATATTGATAATTCATATTATACATTTAATTTTTTTTATATTGAAGTTATATTTAACAATCCAAAAAAGTTTCAAATCAAAAATTTAGCTATTCCAGCTTGTTCGTTAATTTCATTTATTTTTGTTTGTTTGTATGATGCTTACTATTCCAGCTTGTTCCTTAGTACCAAAACAGTAATTAAAAGCAAACATCATTCGATCGTCCCGATCAGACAAATCTCTCGATCTAAACGCTGCCAGCCTTTCCAAATGAACCACTTTCATTTTTGGTTCGTGGTTTGCCAATGGTTTGTATGCGGTACACTACGTCGTTGATCCGTTTTACAACTTTGTATGGGCCTTCCCATTACACTGCAATTTCGGGGACAAACCTTTTTTTACGTTGTGGATTGTATAACAGCACCAAATCTCCTTCCTGAAAACCATCCGAATTAATTGCCTTATCGTATCTGGCTTTCATCTTGTCACTCATAATCTTTGTTCGTTGCCTTATCAGATCATGCATTTCTCTTAGCTCTTCTTCCAAATCACCAATGGCTTTCTTGACATTTCTCTTCGCATGGCATCTATCCCAAACTTCAAATCAGCTGGCAGTCTAAGGTCATTGCCAAAAATTACTTTTGCAGGGGTTTGGCCCGTTGTCTCATGCACTGCTGATCGGTAAGCCAACAAGAATAATGGTATGCGGGTATCCCACTCTTTATGGTACTTGTCTACTACTTCCTTAAGTGCTCCTCCAATGTTCTATTGAATCGTGTACCATAACATCGGATTGAGGATGCAATGCAGTTGTCCGTGTTTTTCGAATGCCCAATGATTTACACATTTCCTGGAACACAGCTGATTCGAAATTCCTGAATTGGTCAGAATGTAACTCCATTGGTACACCATACCTTGCAACCCAATTGTTATAACACTTCTGCTACTGTTTCCGCTTCTTTATTTGGGATTGGGTATACCTCTGTCCATTTGCTAAATAATCCATAACCACCAGTACATATTTGTTTCCGCAGTTGCTAATAGGAAATGGACCTGCGACATCCATAGATATCCTTTCAAAGGCGCAGCTGAGTTATATTGCTTCATCTGGTCATGACTTCGGGTCTTGGGCTCTTTCACTCTGCTGCAAACCTCGCAGTTCGTAATCCACTCAATGACCGACTGACGACAACTAACCCAATAGAATCTCTGTTTAATCTTCTTGAGCGTCTTCGTGATTCCGAGATGACCTCCGCTTGGACCATTATGCAGCTCGCTGAGCACGTCAGGAATCCTCTTTCTAGGAACAACTATCAGTTTCTTCTTGCATTGACTATCCTCACTCTCCCTTACTTGATGCAAGCAACCGGATATCAATTCTAAACTGTTCCACTGTGCCCAATATGACTTCGCAATGGTACTCTCTGCTGACATCTCCTCTCTATTTGGTCTTTCGTTTCGATCGAGCCCTTGCATAATATGTGGCAGATCTGTATCTTCTAGCTGACACTTCCTTAGCTGTTCCTTGTCCCATTCATCTGTACATGTTATTGTCATTAGCCGGACATCTATAATGTCTTCTTTAGCCTCGGCCTTAGAACAGTGCATTCCAAACTACATGGTCTTCGTGACATTGCATCAGCATTTCCATGGGTACTACCTTTCCGATGCTCAATGGAAAAGTCATAGCTTTGTAGTCGCTCGATCCACCATGCCAATTGTCCTTCCGGATTACGGAACTGCAGAAGCCATTTCAACGCTGCGTGATCTTTCCTGACGCGAAATGTGAAAATGTTTAATGCATTCTACCAATGCCAACAGCTCTCTCCGTGTAACGCAATAGTTCCTCTCTGGTTTTCCAATTGAACGGCTATAATATGCACTACCTTCTCCTGTCCATCGACCAGTTGTGATAAAACGCCTCCTATAGCATATCCGCTCGCATCTGTATCTAGAATAAACGTTGCTCCTGGAATCGGATATGCCAACATTGGGGCAGTGCACAAACGCTCTTTCAATGTTTGGAAAGTTACATCTTGCTCCTTCTTCCATTCAAAAGCTTATTTTTTCTTATTAGCTCGTGGAGGCTATGGGCTTCGCTGGCAAAATTTGGTACAAATCGGCGGTATATGTGCACAGCCCAAGGAAACTTCTCAGTTCATGCAGATTCTGTGGTCTTGGCCAATCCTTCACTGCTTCTATCTTTTCATTCGCGGTGCAGATGCCCTCCGTCGTTACTTTATGACCCAAATAACTAACTTGCTTCTTGAACAGAGAACACGTTTTTGGACTAAGTTTCAAACCAGCACCAGCTATTCTTTGGGAAAACCTCCTACAAGTTCTCAGATGTTCTTCGAAGTTCGATGATGTCATATAGGTACACTACGCATGTTTTCCAATGAAGTTCTTCAGTACCTGATCCATAAGTCTTTCAACAGTAGCTGGTGCATTACATAGTCCAAAGGCATCACTGTAAATGCCAAAGACCATCACCGACACTGAAGGCTGTTTTCTCTTTGTCTTCCTTCTTCACTTTCACTTGCCAGTAGCCGATTTTCAAGTCCAGTGTGGAAAACCATTTCGTACCAGAGAGCGAGTTCAGAGTGTCATCAATCTTGGCAATTGGTAGCTATCCTTTTTCGTAAGGTCATTCAACTTCCGGTAGTCCACGCAAAACCTCATTTTTCCACCCTTCTTCTTTACAAGTACCACGGTGAGCTCCATGGACTAGCTGATGGTTAGATGACGCCTCTGTCGCTCATTTCTTGTATGATTTGACTCACAACTTCCCGCTTCGCCAGTGGAACACTACGTGGAGCTTGACGGATCGGCCTCGCATTTCCAGTGTTACTTTGATGTTTCAAAACGTTCATGCGGCCTGTTAGGAGCCATCTTGGTCAAATATGTTCCCGTACTTTAGGAGCAGTGTTTTGCTTACTCTGATAGTCTTCCTCTAGTCCCTCCGTCTATGCCATGATGTCGTCTGAAAGATCAATATTGCCAGTTGAAACCTCTTCCTGGAGCTGTTTACAATTGATTATTACTTCAGCCTCTTGGCATCTTCCCAAAATAGCTCCTCTGGTCAGTTTGAGTAGTGACTTGAACTCATTGAGTACTCTTACCGGATACGTCTATCCTGTTTTTTTATTGCCAGGGTTTTTCCTACAAGCATGTTCGTGTTGATTTGTTTGCTGTCTCGACAACCACAATTTGTTTGTCCCACAATCTCCATGAACCTTTGCCCAGATGTCTGCTTCAGATTTGGTGGTATTTGCTGACTCTCGTCCACCAGCACTCGTTTACTGCTGTAGCCTCTCTCGTAGCCGAAATTAAGTGCACATCCATGCTCTTATATCGCATCGTCTTGCTTTGCATATCGAACTTGATGCCTTGGTCGATTAAGAAGTCCACTCCAATTATGATTTCATCAACAATCTCTGCCACTATAAAATTGTGTGTACCGAGACGTTCCCAATTGCTACTTCACATGCTACTTCTCCAATTACCTGGGTGTCCTCTCCGTGCTGTACGTCATTTTCCTCCCAGCAATGGTCTTATCTTCTTGTTAACTAAATCTGATCGAATGATGGAATGAGATGCACCCGTATCTACAGTCAGTAAACGTTCCTTTCCATCCACATGTCCTCCGACAGTAAGATTGCTTGACCTTCTTCCAATTTGCGAGATAGATATTAAAGGGGCATTCAATTGAGAGAGCCAGCTGTCGCCCCTTGCGGCTGACTCGCTTTAGTTCAACGATTGGGTGTATTTGCTCATCTCCTTCATCTCTGCGTTTGCGGCCACCCACATTGTTGGAAGTGTTAGAACCGGTGCTGAAATGACGTGCAATGTGACCTGGGTTGCCGCACTTGGAACATTCATAACTCAGCATTTTTCTGTTGTAGCCCCTTCAGTGCTTCCAAAATTGTGTCTGCCCAGTCTGGCCTTTCCGTTTCCACGCGATGAGCTTTGTACGCTGGCTTACTCAAAATTGAGGCTGTTTCCTGGGTCAGTGCATGCGATAACGTTTCAGCAAATGTTAGTTTTGGATTCGCATATGTAGCTCGCTTCGTTTCCATTTCGTATCCATTTATGAAGCTGTGGATTTTTACCCTTCAGTGTATTCCACGGGTGCGCCAGCATTTGCAAGATGAGCCAACTTTCAACATCCAAGCAAACTCTGCAAAGTCTCTAGCTTTTGGTAACGGTTTTGCAACTCTATTTGGTATATCTGCTTCCTGTGTTCGCTTCCGTATCTTCGTTCTACTGCAGCCATCAATGTCGTCATAACTGTTCGTTCGTGCTCTGGAATGGTCTTAGATCGCAGCTGGTCTTTTCATGCTACGAAGAGTGCAGCTACTTTATCTTCAGCATTCCTGTTGTTCACTGTGCGGTCTTCTCAATTGTAGCTTAAAGATCTGGAAAGGAACTGAACCTTCAAAGGATGGTGTTTTTTACCTTTGGATTACTCGTTGAAACTGCTGGCGATTTAGGTGCCACTGCTCGAACTCCTCTCAAGCACCACTCGGCCCTCATTTTTTCCTCAAACTTATAATTTTGGTAATCCTGACTCCAGCTCGATGATACCCTATCTCCTGTGCTTCTAGCTGCGAGGTTATGCGGCCTCTGTGCTTTCATTGCTCAGCCAACTGAGATGTCATATATGTCTTCTGTTCTTCCAGTGGTATCCATATATGTCGTTTTTGTTCTTCCAGTTGAGATGACAGTGTCCTTTCTGGGCTTCATCTTGGAAGTATACGGTTCCCTTGGATTCTAGTTGGGATGACACTGTCGAGTTTGTGCAGATATTGCAGCCAATATCACGTTCAAGTCTGTGCTGGTAACTGTCTGCGATGTTTCATTCTTCTCTTCAATTTTTGTTGTCTCGTCGACATCGAGATGAAAGACATACTCCTCCACGTTAATTTCCTTCTGCTTCCATTGCCTCTCGTAGTCGTGCTTGAAGTTCGATTTTAATGCCGCGTTGTATTCATCCACGGCTCTCCAACTCTTCAGCTGCTGGATCTTCAATCACTCACTTGCCATGTCCAAGTTGTATTCGAATCTTCGGAATTTATTCAACAATTCCTTTTCTGACACCAATTGTAACGAATTACTTGCAATTTCCCCTTATTTGCAATCTTCTGACACACGTTCGAATCACTACACATCTCTGAATAAATACTCCAATATTTAATATGCAATGGCTTTACTAAAGTCCTTTAAAATAACACTTATAACTCGCACTATGCAACTGATATACTGGTATTGCTCGCTAGATAGCGTCTTAACCAACTGATTGCGCGCTCTACTGTGCTGCCTATAGTGTGGTTTCCTCGTGACGTTTCTATGCGGTCTGTTCTAGAATCTACTAGTTGGTTATCTGCTATAAGAAAAAATCTCAGCTATAAACTACAGATGCACAGTTTTATAGCTTCTCTCACATGCGCGTGTATTGTGAGCGACACTTCCACAATATAATTGCATATCTCAGAACATATCTGCATGTGTTGTGCGGGCTTCTCCGCCGGCGTGAACGTACATCATTTGTAGACACATGATGATTATTATTGATGTGCATACAGTCACTGCTTAGCATCGACAGTACCCCTTAGTGTTGATAATATGCCTACAATATAGTTCGAATGTTTTCTCTGGCGTACATGTTGAACTGTTATACATCTATTGACACCACATGAAAGTGCCCCTAATATTGTAGAAAATATTGAATGCAGATTTTCACTAACACCAGGTTATAGAGGCGGTAGACTTTTAATGTCAGCGAAAATCGTCTAGCGGTATTTCCATCATTCGTTGTACCGTTTCCTGCTTATCACGTCTACCATAACCAGTCTCGTCTGAATAATTCTGTACTGCTATCCGCTTTTCTTTCCCAATTTTGATTTATTATCTCTTTCGCTATCCATGATTTAAATTCTAATCGGTAAGATATATGAAGAATACACTCCATAAACGAATTCTCGCATGCAGTTGACATCCCATATTTGTATCGTCAGTATTACGTCTATGTTAAAAATAAAGTGAGTTATTCATCTCTTTTGGCGAGCATTACATATTCCACAACGTGAGTGGATATATCACTCACAAATTTGATGAAGCTGTTTCCAATCATGGTTAGTACTAGTAATGAGTGACTGATTTAACTTTTTCACATTTGTGTTTCCGTAATGTCGATTTCGAATGATCGCACTCATTTCTTGAGTGGTAGTATATTTGATTTCTGCACAAATTTGAAAAAAATTCGTCGAGTTTTTCGCGAATTTTGCACACATTTTTAAATAAATTGAACGCTTGATATATATTTTTATGAGAGATAGATATAAAAATTATTTTAGTAGAGTCAAAAGTGCTGAAAATTGGAAAAATACCTAGAATGTACACAAATGCTCGTTGGATATGTCGATATGAAACCCGCGTTACTAAACAGTGTCGTAACTTTTTAAATTAGTTTGTACGAAAAATTTTATATACACATAAATTAGTGAAAGGAGCACAGAATACGAAAGTCATTAAAGAGTCCTAAGTCCCAACTTTTCAATTTCGGTCCACTGTGCGACGGAGCCCGAAACCACCCAGATGATGCGGAAAGGACCGAAATGATCCCGAAAAAGTCCCGAATGAGCCGAGGGATCCCGGACGGATACCGAAAACATCCAGAAATGATTCCGGTAGGTACCCCAAAATGATTCCGGAGTTGTCCCGGAAATGGCCTGCGGGATGCGCCGAAAACCATCTAGAAATGATGTGCCGGAAGGGACCACAAATGACCCCGAAAAATCCCGTTATGATCCCGAAACCATCAAGAATCTATCTCTCAAGGTACGCAATGATCCCGAAACAAAGTCTCGAAATGACCCCGGCGGGATCCCGGACGGATCCTCGAAAACTATCCAAAATACTCCGGAAAGGTCTCTATATGGACCCTAATGGGATACAATAAGGTGATCTAATTATAGGACCATGTTAATAAGGCAGCAGGCGCGTTGTAGCGAATCAGGAGCTACAAAGAAACATACGTAAAGTACTACAAGCGTGCTCATAACAAGTAAGGTGTCAAAGTCGGGTGTACCGAACATATATACTCAGTGACGTGTAGCGATGTCAGATGCCACGCTTTCATATTCAGATAATAGTTTGCTATACATACAACAATCGTGCACTCGCTAGCGTTTAACCAATACTAAGCAACAATGTCGTGCCCGCATTTCGCGGGTCTGTGACACATATAAGAACTGTGTGATGAAGAGTGAAGATGAGTCATTGATCAAAACGCAATTATTGTTTGTTGTGCGTTACATCATATAGGGTGGGTGAGGAGAGTCTTTATTGATCTGGTAGTATTCGTAAGCGGACCGCTGTGAGAATCTGATGTTCTATGACTCGAGTCTACGTGCCGCTGCCCTGTTTAGCGATCTCGTCTCTAGCTTAATGATTCACCAGTGTGTGTGATCATTATACCGCTGACCGACACAAAGGGGCGGGCGCACACCTCTCCGTTGTGGCATAAAACTACGGTGTTTAGGTTTCCAACATTAATGTTGAGGTCGACGGATGTCAATTGATACATAGTAAATCTCTTCATGTTACAGACGGGCGCTTTTTGGCTAAGATATGTTAGCTTAATATTTTCGATCTACGTATACGCGCTTTGTTTGTACAAATATCTATAGTGGGAGTAGACAGGTGGTGCGTGGTGTCTTGTACACGCTCCGTCGTCACAGATTTTTGTTTTCGTGACGGATATACATTAGGGTGCGGCATGCTGTAGGGAAAAATGTTGTACCTCCAAATGTATAGCTCCCGAACTAGAACATGCTTAGTCATAAGACGCTGCGCGCCACGCCCACCCACTAAATTGAATCTCATTTAGGTGATAATCCACCTTGGGAATGAAATACCATTGATAGTCGAAGCTCTTTCGTGCAAAGATATAGCTTCTGTTATCGTCCACGACCCTTAAAAATGTTTTATATAAAAGTGGGGCGTGGTCCCTAACCGATTTCGTTGATTTTTCTACAAAGCTTTCCTTATAGTAAAGAAAACCTCTCTGGGAATTTTGTTACGATAGGTTTAACGATTTATGATATGAATAACGCCCATTTTAAAATTTTTTTCAAATTTTTATCAAGAGTCTCAATATCAGTCTACGCGTCAAATTTCAACATTCTAGGTGTATTATTTACTAAATAATCAGGTTTTCTTTGTTTTGGAAAATGTTATATATATAAAATTGGGCGTGGTTATCATCCGATTTTGTTTATTTTCAATACCAATTATTCTGGGTCCAGATAAGCTCGTGTACCAAATTTAGTGAAGATATCTCAATATTTACTCAACTTATTGTGTTAACGGGCAGACACACGGACGGACGGGCATGGCTCAATCAAATTTTATTTCGACGTGGATGATTTTAATATATCGATTCCTTTATACCTGTACAACCAACCGTTATCCAATCAAAGTTAATATACTCTGTGTGCAAAGCACACAATTACTTTTTAATAATTTTTACACAATATAATTTTACTTACATTGGCCTTCACAAATATCACAGACTCAATGGATCAAATAAGTCGACGGCTTACAAAGTGAGCAGTGACGCAAAGTTATAATGTGTAAAAATGATTAAAATGTAATTGTTCGAAGGTTTGGTGGAACCCCACCCCTCTTTCCATGTTCGAAAAAAATTTCGCTAGTAGACTATTGTCTGTGTCCCAAATTTCAACAGAATCCGTGTATACGTTCTGGCGTGATTCAGCCACAAAGGCTAAAAAATATAATAATAAAATTATAACTGTTCCTAGGGGGGGGGACCTCCCGCCTTTTGAAAAATATATAGCTAGTAGATCCTTCTAGACCATTGGCTATATGTGTGCTAAAATTCATCCAAATCCGTCCAGCCGTTCTTGCGTGATTGAGGCACAAAGACAAGCGTCTGGACTAACGTCCGCAAGGCGGAAATAAAATATAGGGGCTATTCACGTTAACCTGTTTATCAAGTTATATGTTTAAAAATTATTGTGAATATATTTATTTTTGTAATAGAGTAAACAAAAATAACTAAATGAGCTGATAACGTGAAAGGCACGCTTACGTGAATAGTACAATACAGTTTTTTCGAAATAAAAAATACATTTTGTTCCCTAAGTTAAATTAATTGATATGACAGGGGTGAAGGAATTACTATTCATAGAACAAAGGAGTGAAACTACAATTAGCTAAACCAAAGAGAATTTTTTAGATGAAAATAATGTTGCTTTTTTTTAGTTGGTTAAAATATTACAAGAACTGCAATAATAGTTATTACAGTTTGTTACAGGATTAATTTAAAAAAATCAAAAATTCACAGAACGAAAAAGCTGTGTTAGATATTAAAGACAAAACATACCAAATTTTAATTACGAATAACTTGCAGCGAATCCATAGCCATAAAATCTCATAATTTAAGAAACCGTTTAAAAGGGCATGCGTGTGAACTACCGGCTTCAAAGAGTCCTTAAATGATCCCGGAAGGGTCGCAAAATGATACCAAAATAGTCCCCGAAATGGTCCCGACAGGATCCCAGACAAATCTCGAAATAATCCAGAAATGATTCCTGAGAGGTCTCCAAATAATCCCGAAATAGTCCCGAAATTACAATGACGGTGTCCCGGACGGATCCGAAAACTATCCAGAAATGATGCGGGAAGGGTCTCAAAATGATAACCAGTAGTCCCAAGAAAGTCCCGAAATGGCCATGACGGATCCGGAAAACCATCCAGAAATGATGCCGGAATGGTCCCCAAATGACCCCGAAAAAGTCCCGAAATTACTCTGACGGGGTCCCGAAAACCGTACAGTAATGATCCCGAAAAGTCCCGAAATTACCCTGACGGGGTCCCGAAAACAAGACAGTAATGATCCCGGAAGGGGTCCCAAAATCTCCCGAAATAGTCCCAAAATAGAAGGATCCCCAAATGAACGCGAAAAAGAACCAAAATGACTCCCGGCGGGATTCCGGTCGGATCCCGAAAACCATCCAGAAATGATGCCGGAAGGGCCCAAAAATGATCCTGAAAAGTCCCGAAATGACCCCGACGGATCCCGTACGTATCCCGAAAAACATCCAAAAATGATGCCGGAAGGGACCCAAATGATCCCGAAAATGTCCCAAAATAACCCCGTCGGGATCCCGACGGATCCACAAAACCATCCAGAAATAATCCCGACGGGTCTCGATGTGACCCTAACGGGATTACAAATAAGGTGAAGCTAATTATAAAACCATGTTAATAAGACAGCAGGCGCGTTGAGCGAATGAAGAGTTACAAAGAAACTTCAGGTATAGCTAATAAAAGCGTGCTAGTAAAAACAATTGAGAGGGGGGGCGGATGGCGCGAATAGAAGAGAGGGCCACTAATCGTTTTTTCCAAATTATTATGTCTCGATCTGTATGTGCCAGATACCAAATCTGTTGATTAGGAGAAATGCCTATGCCACAGGTAGCTTTAATGAGCGGCACCCAATCATCCTACCCGGAAACTCTCGATTTGTTCTCTTCTGTTGGAGTTTCTCCATTCGAAACTGCTGCACGCCGACAAACAGCTTATGATCCGAATGGTACAGCAACAGTACTACATTCCACGTTTGAAGCAAAATGTCAAAAAGCTCATCCTCCACTGCAAAACCTGCACCATCTACAAACAGCAGATGAAAACGCAGATAATGGCACCTTGCCACCCGCGAGGTCAACATATTCTCTACCCTTCCATACAACAGGAGTCGACTTTGCCGGACCATTTTGGTAAAAACTTCTTCCCTTCGCAGAGCTTCGTATGTGAAAGCTTACGTTTGTGTGTTCGTGTGCTTTTCCACAAAGGCTGTTCATTTAGAAGTGTGCTCTGATCTCACCACGAATGCCTTCAACGCAGCCTTTGCCCGATTCACTGGCCGCCGTGGCCTACCCCACCAGATATATTCTGACAACGGAAAGACGTTCGTCGGCGCACAACGCGGATTACAAAGAGAATTCACCACATTCCTCAAGGAAGTCGCTACAGACGTCGCCGAAAAGTATGCAACTCACGGATTCTCATGGAATTCATCCCACCATACGCTCCCCACATGGGTGGCTATGGGAAGCGGCCGTGAAAAGTTTCAAGATACACTTTACGAAAGTAGCAGGAAACCAGAAGTTCTCCTTCGAAGAGCTTACTACCCTCTAGTACCATAGAGCGGTCCTCAACTCCCGACCGCTCTCCCCTATGTCCGAAGATCCAATGGATCCCCTAGTCCTAACCCCAGGGCATTTCCTACGTGGCGCGCGCTCTTGTCGTTACCGGAGCCAACTGCAGAGCATCTCACCTTGGTCAACAAATGGCAGAAACTGAAAGTGCTTCACCACCAATTCAGCACACGATGGAAGAGCGAGTATCTCAAGGAGCTGCATAAGCGGTACAATGGAATGCCCTCAACGCAATATTCAAGTTGGAGATTTAGTCGTGGTAAAGGATGATTTACTAGCCCCCGAACGAATGGCGTTTGGGACGGGTAATCACTTTACACCCTGGATCGGATAACCATGTTCGAGTTGTGGAACTCAAAACCCAAAATGGACTAATAACCCGTAATATTGCCAAAACTGTGCGTGCTACCAACTGCCTAGTAGTGCCAACCCTACCTCTAGCACCCTCTGCTCTTTCATGCCCCTAGCAATCTGGAAAGACATCTAAGCTACCCTCACCAACGTATTTTTCTAACACATTTTACTTGTCTTACAGGACTCGCCGAGCTACCGAGATGCATAAATGCCGTCTATGTGGGCAGCGACACGTGCTAGGACAGTGCCGGGCGTTCCTCGCGATGAAGCCTGAGGAGCGCTACGAGTGCGCGAGGAACCACCGGTACTGTATCAACTGCCGGCAGTGTCGCACAGCACTGGGCATGTGACTCCCCTTCCAGCTGCCGAAAATGTTCACTCGGCCACCACACACTCTTACACCGAGCTCGACCACCAGCAAAAACGCGCGACGACGCGAAAATAACACACTGAAGAAGAGACAGGGCAACCCCGCGAGCCCGCACGGAAACCGCCAGAGCGCGGTACAAAGCCAATCGGCTCGTCAAAAAGACAAAAAATACGACAATTAGTAGCCGAGGCACGGGCGGCTTGGACAGAGTTGACGCCGCCTTAACCCATCAACGCGTCGGGCGGAGCATGTTGAAGACATGATCGAGTTTTCGGACTAAGTCCGCCCCCTCCGTCTGGCAACACCCGGCCAGAGCGGCCAAGCGCAGGCAGTGCAGCTCAGCTGTGGCTTGCCACCACCACGCGCTCACTCTCAACAGTTTAGTTTACTTAAAACTACCGAACCGCTCACACGCATTAATCGTGCCCGCATCGCATTCGTTTTATTATATCGCCCGCCGCCGTCCGTAGTTTTTTTATCTAGTTTAATTGAATTTCATTTAATATAATATTAATATTTTGGTTTATCTTTTACTTGTGAATAAAACATACTTCGAATGTTATTCAATCCGTGTGCCCTCTTCTCAATCAAATAAAGTGCATAAGTACAGTGCAAATTGTTAGTGTTTTAAACAAGTTATTAGAATTTATATATTTTACGCCAGAGGTGGTGGGAAGGGGGGGGCACGGAGGGTCTCACTGCTCATTTTGCAAGCACTCGACGTATTTGACCCATAGAGCCTGTAATATTGGTGAAGGCCAGTATACGTAAAGTTATAATGTGTAAAAATTATTAAAAATTAATTGTTCGAAGGGGTCGTGGGACCCCCACCCCCGTTTCCGTGCTCGAAAAAATTTCGCTAATAGACTTTTGTCTGTGTCCCAAATTTCATCAAAATCCGTGTAGCCGTTCTGGCGTGATTCCGTCACAAAGACGAAAAAATATAATAATTAAATTATAACTGTGTCTAGGGGGCGGGGACCTCCCACCTTTTGAAACATGTATAGCTAGTAGATCCTTCTAGACTATTGGCTATATGTGTGCAAAATTTCATCCAAATCAGTCCCTCCGTTCTTGCGTGATTGAGTCACAAATGCAAACGGCTGGACATCCAAACATCCAAAATTTCCCATTTATAATATTGTAACCAATTTACTGCAAATCCTCTTATTACAACCTTCTGCTAAGTTCGAATCACTAAACTGTTGAATAAATAACTCCAATATTGAATAATGGAAAAATGGACTTTATTAAAGTACTTCACAATAACACTTTTGCTACTAGCTTGCTTAATAACCAAACTGACTGATAACTTAAATGAAACTGATTATCGCCTCTACCGTTGTCGCCTTTTTATACTGTCTGATTTCCTCTTTGCATATTTCTAGGCTTTTCTAATTCCAGAACTTACTAATTAGTTATAAATTTCTCAGCTACAACTACAGATGTATAGCTTCTCTCTTACCCCATGCGCTTGTATGTATGAGCAACACTTCCACAATTATAATTGCATACCTTTAGGAGCATCTCAGATAAGATATCTGCATGTATTTGTGCATCTCCTCTCCGCTGCGTGTACGTACATAGGTGTAGACAAAATGATTAAATTATTGATGTGCATTCACGTCACTGCTTAGCATCGGCATAGAGATGGCAGTACCCCTTAGTGCTGCTAACATTCGTAACACTGCCCTCCACCTAAGTCTGATCGTCCCGATCAGACAAATCTCTCGATCTAAACCCTGCCAGTATCTCCAAATGTACCAATCTTCTACTTCGTGGTTTCCCAATGGTTTGTATGCGGTAGATGGTGTTACTGATATTATTCACAACTTTGTACGGGCCTTCCCAACTGCACCGAAATTTGGAGGGAACACCTTTCCGCCGGTGAGGGTTGTATACCAGTACCAAATATCCCGCCAAGAAATCTTTCGAATTATTGTTCTCATCGTACCTGTGTTTCATCGTACTACTCAATACCCTGGTTCGTTCCTTCACACTCTGTTGTTTGGCCAATGAACTGCTTCGTAGAGCTCGAGCTGGACGAATTTGCTTTGCATAATCAGTATCGTTCCGACACTTCACAGCAGTAGTGTGCCTTGGCTTGAAACAACCCTTGTATTCTTTCTGCGAAATTCTTTCCTTCGTTTTAGTACGTCCGTTAGGGCTTTTCAATGCCAGTGTTTCTCTTACAGGTACCTTCGGTTTTGATTTGTTTGGCCCATTCGTTCCATCAACCCTTGCCCGATCTGCTGCATTTGACTTTTGCGGTTTTTGTCGAATCTCTTTCACCAGCACTCGATTACTGCTGAACCCTTCTTTCAAACTGAAGTTAAGTGGCACATCCTGGTTCTCATAGCGCATAATCTTTCTTTGCATATCGATCCTGATGTTATGGTCTACTAAGAAGTCCACTCCCAATATGACTTCATCAATGATCTCCGCCACAACGAATTGTGTAGAACCATGACCTTCCCAATTAGGTCTTCACATATCACTTCTCCCTGGACTTGGTTATACTCGCCTGTGACCGTACGCAACCTTGCTCCAGGTAACGGTTTTACTCTCCTGTTGACTAAATCAGATCGAATCAAAGAATGAGATGCGCCCGTATCTACAGTCAGTACACGCTCCTTGCCATCCCCATTCCCTTTGACGGTAAGACTGCTTGATTTCCTTCCAATTTGCGACAAAGATATCACAGGACATTCAATAGCTGGAGATAGCTCTCGATTTTACATCTGGCACGCTCTTGCTCATCTCCTCCAGCTTTGCGTTTACGGCCACCCAAGTTGGAACTACCAGGACCAAGATCGCAATGACGTGCAATGAGACCGGGCTTCCCGCAATGATGAATTGATAACTTTTTCACTCCGCTTTTGCGATCCTTTCAGCGCCTCCAATATTGCGTCTACCCGCTCTGGCCTTTCTACTTCCACACGGCGTGCTTTGAAAACTGGCTTACACAGAAGCGACGCTGTTTCCTGAATCAGAGCTTGTGACACCGTTTCAGCAAATGTTAGTTTTGGATTCGCATATGTAGCCCGCTTCGTTTCCACATCTCGTATGCCATTTATTCCACGGGTGCGTCCGCATTTGCTTTTTGGTAGCGGTTTTGCAACTCAATTGGAATATCTGTTTTCTATGCTCGCTTCCATAACGTCGTTCTACAGCAGCCATCAATGCTTCATAACTGTTCCGTTCGTACTCTGGAATCGTCTGTAAGATTTCCGCTGCAAGCCCTTTCAATGCCACGAACAGTGCAGCAACTTTATCTTCCGCATTCCAGTTGTTCACTGCTGCGGTCTTCTCAAACTGAAGCTTGAAGACCTGGAAAGGAACAGAACCGTCAAAGGATGGTGTTTCTACCTTTGGATTGCTTACTGAAGCAACCGGCCGATTAAGTTGCAATTCCTGTATGCGACTTCTCAAAGCATCCACATCTGCCTCTAATTTTTCTTCAAACTGCGTTATATTCTCGTCCATACGCCCTTCGAGTTTTGATGATATACGCGCCTCTTGCTCTTTCAGTTGTGTTTCCATCTTTGATGTAATCTGTGCCGACATTTCTGAAATACGTGTCTCATGTGATTCCAGCTGGGA
This sequence comes from Eurosta solidaginis, assembly GCA_029619165.1. Lineage (NCBI taxonomy): Eukaryota > Metazoa > Arthropoda > Insecta > Diptera > Tephritidae > Eurosta > Eurosta solidaginis. The sequence continues at coordinate 7,421 of JARSSU010006833.1, read as the reverse complement.
TGCCATATATGTCTTCTGTTCTTCCATCTTGGATGTTAAACGTTTCTCTTGCGATTCCAGCTGAGATGCCACTGTCGATGTTTGAGCAGTTATTTCAGCCAAAATCATGTTCAAGTCTGTGCTCGTAACTGTCTGCGTAACTGTCTCTCCAATTTTTGTTGTTTCCTCGACATCAATATGAAAGACGTACTCTTCCACGTCAATTCATTCTAATTCCATTGCCTGTCGTAGTCGTTCCTGAAGTTCTAGTTTAATGCCGGTTGTATTCAATTTACGGCTCGCCAACTCCTTCTTCAACTGCTGGATCTTCAATTCACTTAATTTTGGCATGTCCAAGTTGTGTTCGAAACCTTCGGAATTTATTCAACAATTTCTCTTCTGACACCAATTGTAACGAATTTACTGCAAATCCTCTTATTTGCAACCTTCTGCTGAGTTGGAATCACTAATCTGTTGAATAAATAACTCCAAAACCAACATAATAAAAATAACTTCAATATTGAATAGTGGAAAAATGACCTTTATTAACGTACTTCACAATAACACTTATACTTTGCAACTAGCTTGCTTAATAACAAAACTGACTGATAGCTTAAATGAAACTGACTCTCGTCTCTACCGTTGTTGCCTTTTTATACTGTCTGATTTCCTCGTTGCATATTTCTAGGCTTTTCTAATTCCAGAACTTACTAATTAGTTATAAATTCCTCAGCTACAACTACAGATGTATAATTTTTATAGCTCCTCTCATACCCCATGCGCTTGTATGTGTGAGCGACACTTCCACAATTATAATTGCATACCTTTAGGAGCATCTCAGATAAGATATCTGCATGAGTTTGTGCATCTCCTCTCCCCTGCGTGTACGTACATAGGTGTAGACAAAATGATTAGATTATTGATGTGCATTCACGTCACTGCTTAGCATCGGCATAGAGATGGCAGTACCCCTTAGTGTTGCTAACATTCGTAACAATATACTAGCTTATTCCCGTGGGTTCCACCCCACGTTTCTATAAAAATATGAAAATAAATAATACAAATTTATTAATAATTTGCTGACCAGTTTGGAATTTATTTGAATTTTATTAGGCTTTGCTGGTCTAGTGTAGTTACGGAAAACTTCAATCAAGACATGAAAAACAAAAAGGGAACATATCCCTCGCATACAAATCGAACTGCACACTCTCTACCATTTTTACACGTACAAAAAGCCGTATAGAACCACACCAACAAAACAACGTTGTTTACGAAATTCAATGCAAAAGTGGAGGTAACGAGAACTGCAAAAAAATATACGTTGGAACAACGAAAAGGGCACTAGGAACCCGATTGGCAGAGCACGACACCGATATAAGAAAGAAGAAGACCAGCACTGCACTTGCTCAACACGCACTAACACACGGACACACACCTGATTTAAAAAATGCAACAATAATAGAAGTGGAGAAGAGAGAAAAGACGAGATACACATTGCAAAGTTTACACATATTACAAAGAAGGGAGAGAACGATGAACAGAAAATAAGACACCAAGTTTATTGTTGCTAGCTATTTGGCTTTTTTATGACATTTTAGTATGACAAAAGTACCCAATGCTCATGGTACTGATGAATGTTTTTAGTTTTAAATGTTATTGTTTTATGTTGTGTGATGTTTACACCTTAATTTAATACTTCTTATGTATGATTGTCACCAATGTGTTATAGTGATTTATGCATGTGTTTTCAAAAATTAATTCTCTATTTGTTTTTGTTTTTTGTTGTTGAAAATAAAGATTATGCCCCTGAGGATGCCAAGGAGCTTGGCGAAACGTAGGTGATATTTTTTAGAAAAAGTACGAGTTTTTACTTGGATTAACTACACTAGACCAGCAAAGCCTAATAAAATTCAAATAAATAGCACAAATTTTAAAGTTATTTTAAGGATGTATTTTTGCGAATTTAGGAGAAGGCTACCTCTAATTGGCCAAGGGTGAAACATGAGTTGGTTAGATTGACTCCTACTACAGCTAATGACTGTCCTTGAGCTTTATTGATAGACATTGCGAAAGCTAACCTAATATGAAATTTGAGGCGTTTGAAATTTAAAGGCATATCTGTCGGTATTAATTGAATCCTTGGTATGAAAACTTTGTTGTTTTCGAAATTGCCCGATCAAATCATTGCTTCAATGACATTGGAAGTTTTGTGATGTTAAGCCTTGTCGCATTACATAAGCGCGAAGGAACCAAATTACGAAGCATAATATTATGGACCCTTTTTTAAGGATCAATCGATGAGGAGGAATTCCTGGTGGCATTAAGGAGTTAAGAAACTCAATCGGGCAATGCACAGCTTGCGATTCTTCCACGACTGTGTCAATGGATTGATAAGTAGTCTCGTTTGTTTGAATTTTATATAGATACTAGAAGACCCGGCAGAGGTTGTCCTGCCCTGAATTTGGCCTACCTGCGTACATTTTAATAAGCTTTTTCCGTCTGACTCTGTCCTCTTCACTTTTTCCGAATCCTTTTATTCACTCCTCCCTCCGTTTTTTTCGCTTCATCTATCTCCATCTTCGTCTCATTCTATCTCTTTCTCAATCTCCTTCCCCTTCTCACTTTTCTCTACTCTCAATTTCTTCTCATTCTTCTGCATCCCTTATTGCCTGCCCCAGAGGGTGGTAAGTATTTTATTCCAGTCCCAGTCCCAGTCCCACTCCGAGTCTCAGTCCCATTCCTAGTACTAATCCCAGTCCCAGTCCTTCTCTGGATAATATTACTCTGTACTAAAGCCTCATCAACAGCTTTCATTTGATATCCATATTTTACAAACACTGTCTAGGCATTCACTGGCCCACGTTTTGGCCTATATCTGGAGACGCTAGTCACCCAGGGGTATGAAAATTACCCTCTACACAACTAAAGACTCTCCTGAATTAAAAAAATGTCATAGTACCTCTAAATCGCGGGCCCCTTCAATATTAATTTTGCATGGGAGGTACCACGCCCCTTTTATATATCGATAATATTTTTCCCTTTGACCATCCTTGGAATGTTTCTAGTGGGTCGTGCAAATTTGGTTGTGATCCGTCGATCAGTTTAGGACGCAACTCGATCTATACCTACATACATACATACATATATAATTTGAATTTTATATATATAGATAGATATATAAGAGATGCGGATAGGCTGAAGTTAACAAAAAATTTTAACGGCGGAAGATTACTATACATCCAAAAGAAATAACTGCCAAACAACTCTATAGTCAAACTTTAGCTGTTATAATAACCTGAGTTTGCACGGCAGCCATAGTTCTGAAAATCCCATTTGTAGGGAAGGTGCCACCCCCCTTTTCCCCAATTCCACATTTGGTGGAGGTGTTAGGACTTAAACTCATATAGCTCCTTACCAATTTTCATTATCCTATCATTACTACATCCAGAGATATGCTTAATGAAAAATTCCATTTACATGGGAGGTGACGCGCCCCCTTCTCCCCCACCCCACATTTTCTTGGGGATGTTAGGGATTGACCTCCTATAGCTCCCTACTGAATTTCAATGTTCTAGCATGAATACCTTCAGAGTTATGTAGTAGCAAATATTAATTTTGCATGGGAGGTGCCACGGCGGAAGATTACTAAACATCCAAAAGGAATAACAGCCAAACTAGTCTATAGTCAAACTTTAGCTGTTAAAATAACCTAGGTATGTACGGCAGCCATAGCTCTCAAAAATCCCATTGTTAGGAAGGTGCCACGCCTGCTTTTCCCCAATTCCACATTTTACTGGAGGTGTTAGGACTTAACGTCATTTTTATTATCCTACCATTACTACATCCAGAGATATAAGTTATGATATATTCCATTTGTATGGGAGGTGCCACGCCCCCTTCTTCCTCACCATACGTTTTCTTGGTGGTGTTAGGGATTGACCTCATATAACTCCTTACTGAATTTTCATGTTCTAGCATGAATACCTTCAAAGTTATGCAGTATCAAAGACTCCATTTGTATGGCAGGAGCCACGCCCCTTTTATATATCGAATTATTTCTAGCCTATGGCCATCCCTGGAAGGTTTCAAGTGGGTTGTGCAAATTTCGTTGTGATCGTTCGATCCGTTTAGGACTCAACCCGATCTATACCTCCATACATAATTTGAATTTTATATATATAGATAAATAGACAGAAGATGCGGATAGACTGAAGTTAACAAAAAATTTTAACGGCGGAAGATTACTAAACATCCAAAAGGAATAACAGCCAAAAACCTCTATAGTCAAACTTTAGTGTTATAATAACCTAAGTTTGTACGGCAGCCATAGTTCTGAAAAATCCCATTTGTAGGGAACGTGCCACCTCCTTTTCGCCAATTCCACATTTTACTGGAGGTGTTAGGACTTAACATCATATAGCTCCTTACCAATTTTCATTATCCTATCATTACTACATCCAGAGATATAAGTATGATATACTCCATCTATACCTACATACATATATAATTTGAATTTTATATATATAGGCTAGCCCTTACACGCAGCACACAATAGTGTACACTGGCTGCCAGAAAACTCACGAAATTTTCATAAATGAGTTTTTTGTTCACAGTTTTGCAGTACAGAATCAGAATTTCAAAGTTTACACAATTTCTTTTGTACACTTTAAAACTCACAGTTAGCGATAGGGCCCTGTTTATAAAGATATCTGTTTAAAAATCATTTTTATACTCAGTTGAGCAGAGCTCACAGAGTATATAAAAGTTTGATTGATAACGGTTGGTTGTACAGTATAAAGGATCGAGATAGATATAGACTTCCATATATCAAAATTATCAGGATCGAAAAAAATTTGATTGAGCCATGTCCGTCCGTCCGTCCGTCCGTTAACACGATAACTTGAGTAAATTTTGAGGTATCTTGATGAATTTGGTACGTAGGTTTCCTGAGCACTCATCTCAGATCGCTATTTAAAATGAACGATATCGGACTATAACCACGCCCACTTTTTCGATATCGAAAATTTCGAAAACCGAAAAAGTGCAATAATTCATTACCAAAGACAGATAAAGCGATGAAACTTGGTAGGTGCGTTGAACTTATGATGCAGAATAGAAAATTAGTAAAATTCTGGACAATGGGCGTGGCACCGCCCACTTTTAAAAGAAGGTAATTTAAAATTTTTCCAAGCTGTAATTTGGCAGTCGTTGAAGATATTATGATGAAATTTGGCAGGAACGTTACTCCTATTACTATATGTACGCTTAATAAAAATTAGCAAAATCGGAGAAGGACCACGCCCACTTAAAAAAAAATTTTTTTAAAGTAAATTTTAACAAAAAATTTAATATCTTTACAGTATATAAGTAAATTATGTCAACATTCAACTCCAGTAATGATATGGTGCAACAAAATACAAAAATAAAAGAAAATTTCAAATGGGCGTGGCTCCGCCCTTTTTCATTTAATTTGTCTAGGATACTTTTAATGCCATAAGTCGAACAAAAATTTACCAATCCTTTTGAAATTTGGTAGGGGCATAGATTTTATGACGCTAACTGTTTTCTGTGAAAATGGGCAAAATCGGTTGAAGCCACGCCCAGTTTTTATACACAGTCGTCCGTCTGTCCTTCCGCATGGCGGTTAACACGATAACTTGAGCAAAAATCGACATATCTTTACTGAACTTAGTTCACGTACTTATCTGAACTCACTTTATCTTGGTAAAAAAATGAACGAAATCCGACTATGACCACGCCCACTTTTTCGATATCGAAAATTACGAAAAATGAAAAAAATGCCATAATTCTATACCAAATACGAAAAGAGGGATGAAACATGGTAATTGGATTGGTTTATTGACGCGAAATATAACTTTAGAAAAAACTTGTAAAATGGTTGTGACACCTACCATATTAAGTAGAAGAAAATGAAAAGTTCTGCAGGGCGAAATAAAAAACCCTTGAAATCTTGGCAGGTATTACATACATAAATAAATTAGCGGTATCCAACAGATGATGTCCTGGGTCACCCTGGTCCACATTTTGGTCGATATCTGGAAAACGCCTTCACATATACAACTACCACCACTCCCTTTTAAAACTCTCATTAATACCTTTAATTTGATACTAATATCGTACAAACAGGTTCTAGAGTCACCCCTGGTCCACCTTTTATGGCGATATATCGAAAAGGCGTCCACCTATAGAACTAAGCCCCACGCTCTTTTAAAATACTCATTAACACCTTTCATTTGATACCCATATCGTACAAACATATTCTAGAGTCACCCCTGGTCCACCTTTATGGCGATATCTCGAAAAGGCGACCACCTATAGAACGAAGGCCCACTCCCTTTTAAAAATACTCATTAACACCTTTCATTTGATACCCATATCGTACAAACAAAGTCTAGAGTCACCCCTGGTCCACCTTTATGGCGATACCTCGAAAAGGCGTCCACCTATAGAACTAAGGCCCACTCCCTTTTAAATACTCATTAACACCTTTCGTTTGATACCCATATTGTACAACCGTATTCTAGAGTCACGCCCTGGTCCACCTTTATGGCGATATCTCGAAAGGCGACCACCTATACAACTACCACCACTCCCTTTTAAAACCCTCATTAATACCTTTAATTTGATACCCATATCGTACAAACAATTCTAGAGTCACCCCTGGTCCACCTTTATGGCGATATCTCGAAACGGCGTCCACCTATGGAACTAAGGCCCACTCCCTTTAAAAATACTCATTAACACCTTTCGTTTGATACGCATATTGTACAAACACATTCTAGAGTCACCCTGGTCCACCTTTATGGCGATATCTCGAAACGGCGTCCACCTATAGAACTAGGCCCACTCCCTTTTAAAATACTCATTAACACCTTCCGTTTGATACCCATATTGTACAAACGCATTCTAGAGTCACCCTGGTCCACCTTTATGGCGATATCTCGATGGCGTACCACCTATAGAACTACGCACCACTCCCTTTAAAATACTCTTTAATGCCTTTATTGATACACATGTCATACAAACACATTCCAGGGTTTCCCTCGGTTCATTTCTACATGGTTATTTTCCTTATGTTGTCACCATAGCTCTCAACTGAGTATGTAATGTTCGGTCTACACCCGAACTTAACCTTCTTTACTTGTTATCAATGTAATTTATTTTTGTAGTAGATTAAAAAATACTAAATGAGCTGATAACCTGAAAGGCACGCTTACTGAATAGTACATACACTTTTTTGAATAAAACAAATACATTTGTTTCTAAGTTAAATTAACTGAGATGAGAGGAGTGAAGGCTTACTGTTCAAGAACAAAGGAGTGAAACTACAATTCGCTAAACCAAGAGATTTTTAGATCAAAATAGTTTTGCTTTTTCGGTATTTAGTGGTTAAATCTTACAAAAAGTGTAATTAACGGAGA
>JARSSU010006830.1:0-19236 GCA_029619165.1 Eurosta solidaginis | reverse complement strand
TGAATAATGGAAAAATGGTCTTTATTAAAGTACTTCACAGTAAATAATAATAAATATTGCTCGCCAGATAGCGTCTTAATCAAAACTGCTTGTAGCGCCTCTACCGTGGCTGCCTTTTATATTCTTTGGTTTCCTCGTGCATCTTCTAGGCGCTTCTGTTCTAGAATCCACTAGTTGGTTATCTGTTATAATTATAGCTACAGATGTACGTGTTCAGCTCTCATATGCGCGTGTGTTTGTGAGTGATACTTCCACAGATAATTGTCTACTTTTGGGAGAATCTCAGATAAGATATCTGCATGTGTTTGTGCGTTGCTTCTCCCTGCGTGTACGTACATATGTGTAGACATAATGATTGAATTATTGATGTGCATCAAGTCACTGCTTAGCACCGGCTTAGAGATGGCAGTACCCCTTAGTGTTGCTAATATTCGCAACAATATATACCTATCCCATACAACCGATCGTTCAGATAGAAAGATTTTCGGCCATTGCTCCCTTAGTTTCCAATGTAAAAACGTGAAACTTGGTGATATATATTCCAATATATCATAGAAGATTTTGTGTAAAAATCATTTCGATCGGAGCTATATATAATATATATCCCATACAACCGATCGTTCAGATAAGGGGGTTTTTTGCCATTTTTTATTTATATTTATCTTAAAAATTGTTTAGGTATGTACATCTGTTCACTATATATTTCTTATCTTATACATCCGATTATTTGGAGATTACGAACGGGATAAGATTATTGTTCAGCCCCATTCATGAAAGGTATGAAGTCTTCGGCACAGCCGAATACAGTCCCGTCCTTACTTGTTTTTTTTTAATTTTCTGTAAACATATAAAAAGAAGTCAAAATTCATTCACAACGAATGACTCCATGCAAACAAAGAAACCTTATATTGGTAAGCAGAGTTTTACACTGAGTCTTTTGCTGGTTTTGTTACGTAATAAAATTTCATTAAAACTAATTAACAATTTTCACCATTTAGTTGTCCACTTTCTAGCCAAAATTCTGCAACGTTATTACGGCTATAATCATAGCTATCGGGATTCATTGCTTAAGTGCTACAATTGCCACAATCTCACCTCATTTCTGTTCCCAACTCAAAAGTACGTGTACTCGTAAATGACATACAAACATTCCTTTTCCAGCAAACAATAAATAACTCAGAAGACGACTCTTGCCACAATAGTACTTCCACGAAATCAACATTTGACAAACTGCTATCCTACTTAGATAGGTACGGCTTGCTCAAATCGCTTCTGCTGATGGTGGCCGACGTCCGAAAAACAACGCATTGGCACATGCCAATGAAAGTCGACCAATTCGAATGCTTTTCTTTAGACTTTTTTGTGGCGTCTTTTGCGGCGTTTGGTGTGGCATCGTGTCGTGTCTTTAAAATCCGTTTACTTAAGTTACTTTCAAATTTCGAACGCTTCACGTTTACTTGAAGGCGATTTCACGTTCATTAAGCGGATCTGTTTCAATCAAAGTCAACAACAAAAAACTACATAACTCTTACAGCAACAACAATAGCAATACAAATACCATCTAGAATCAGAAAGGCTACACTAGGCTAAAGCTGCCAACGGAATACACACTCACCTAGACTTTTGCATGCGATTGCAACAATTGAAGTAAACGAATGCAAATGACTGGGAAAAATAAAAATAGAAAATAAATAAAGTAAGAGCAACAATGTTTGTGCTAATACAGGTGGGAAAGGAGAAAAGTCGGGGTGGCACCACACAAATTGAGGCAATATCAAGAGCAACAGGCACCTTAGATTATTGTTGTTGTATTGTTTTTATAACGCAGTGGATATCTTCCTTGTTCACGTCCTAAAATGCAATTGCTAATGAAGAGCATTTATGAGGCGACTAAGTGCATCTAAATGTGAGTGGGCCAGAGTGCGCAAACTTATGAACTAACTATAAACTTTAGTTATACTGAGCGGTAGAAGGCTGCAATGAATCCGCGAGGCTTAGAAAAATACTCTCTAGGAATCCTGCCCCTCGAGGATATCTGAGAGATGATGGTGGGGACTGGTCGATGAGTAGCGAGGAGTACCTGACCCTTTTACTGGACAATCATTTTCCCGATGTCCCAGTTGCGCAGGGATAGTTGCATAGTCGTCGGTCGCTGGCCATGCAGAAATGCCTGCCATTCCACTACGGGAATGTCAAATATCCTGGGCTATAAGTTCGTTCAAGCCCTATAAGTCACCCGGTCCAGATGACATCATTCCTGCGCAACTTCAAAAGTCTTTAGGGATTTCCTGCCACTGGTTGGCCATCATCTACACTAACTGCCTCTTGCTTAACTGTATTCCTAAGTCGTGGCACACGGTTAGGGTCATCTTCATTCCGAAGGCCGGCAGGAACTCTCATGTATCACCTAATGATTTCAGCCCAATCAGTCTCTCGTCGTTTTTTCTTAAGACGTTTGAGCGGTTGATTGACCTGTACCTACGGGAAAGGATACCTCGGGGGTTACTGTCGGCTTCCCAGCATGCGTACTAAAAGGGCATATCGACGGAAACGGCTCTCCATTCGATTGTAAAGCAAATATAGGGGTCGCTAGAACACAAAAAGTTTGCTCTGGGTGCCTTTCTTGATATCGAAGGGGCTTTTAACAATATCTTACCGGGGGCAATCGAAAGAGCTCTGGTGGGTTTAGGAGTCGATGCGGCTCTGGTTGAATTTATTAGCAAACTTCTATGCTGCAGAATTGTCGCAGCGAAGTGGGGAGGGGCTATAATTAAGAGGAAGGTGTGCAGGGGCACGCCACAGGGGGGTGTCCTATCTCCTCTGCTCTGGGTTGTGGTAGTCAACGAGCTTGTTGTGGAGCTGGAAGCCAATGGTTGTCGGGTGGTTACCTATGCAGATGACCTCGCTCTCCTAGTTAGAGGCAAATTTCTGGGCACCCTGCGCGATGTTCTGCAGGGCTACCTGGATATTGTGGCTAGGTGGGCTGAATCATGTGGATTGGCGGTCAACCCGGGTAAAACAGAATTGGTTCTTTTTACAAGGAGATATAAGATACCCGACTTCAGAACTCTTTCGATTGGAGGGGTACCGTTGGTACTTACTGACAGGGTTAAATATTTGGGGATTGTTCTGGACAAGAATCTGCCCTGGAGGCCCAGTGTGGAAGATAGGGCCAGGAAGGCCGCGGTTGGTTTGTGCTGCTGCTGGGGGGCTATCGGAAAGAGATGGGGCTCTCGCCAGGAGTAGTACACTGGCTTTATGGGATGGTGGTCAAACCGATTCTGCTCTATGGGGCGTTGGTCTGGTGGAAAGCACTTGACACGGCGAGGACCTCCATAATGTTTGTGTCAGTGCAACGGGCGGCGCTGATCGGTATCAGTGGCGCTCTCAGAACAACACCTACCTTGGCACTGAATGTCATGCTGAATATACATCCAGTAGATATTGCGGGAAAGGCAGCCGTGGCACGGGTCGTTAAACAGTTGTATCTCATACTTGGTTAATAAGCTGTATTCGTGTCTATGTGTGAGTAACAACTTCTGCTTTTAGCAGATGACAACGTAATGTGTGATTGTTCACGCTGCTGTATTTGTGGCAGCTTGCTGTGATTTGTTCATGTACATAAGTGTGACTGCTTGATTTAATGTTTTTGTGCATTTATTTAGTAGCAGCCTAGTGATGTATAGAACTGATAATACTCGCCACAAGATTAATGTGCTACTGGGTATAGAAAAATGTCTCATACAAAGTGATACTGGAATAATCAATGCCTAACTTGCATTTATTGATTATTTGATTGCGTTAAATAAGAACTTTGTTATTGCTGTCATTGTTTGTGTTTGTGGGTATTTGGCCTTATTTTCATTTGCATTCAATTTGCGATGATGTGATTTTCGAACAGAACCAACGCTTCGTTGCCTCTCAAAAATGTGCTTAATTGCTCACCCAATATGAAGAAGAACAAAAAAGATAGCTTTCTTTACATGTTTGTATTATCCACAGCTATTCTTTTGTTAATGAAACAACAAATATATATCCGTCTGTTGCTTTACTAGTCTAGCAAGTAATCCGTTCGTCAGTTGGTTCCATACGACAAAAAGAAACCTCATCTTCTTTTTAATCCGCATGCTGCTTGTCTGCAGCAAATAGCACACGAGTGCCACGCGCCAGCGCTTTAAGTTTTAGCAGCTACACTTTCGGTGTCAAAAAAGGCAGCTGCAGTGTGGCGCTTACGATAGAATTGCCAAGACACTTACGAGGGAATCATTTTTTGGTCGCATCCGTTGCAGCGTCTGTGAATGTATGTGTGCACTTTGTAAGAGAAGTCAACTATGTGCAGTTACATACCAACAATGCACAGTTGCTTCGATGTATACGCCGCGCTCGCGCCTTCACCATCCATATCCGCATTGTCAACAAAACAAGCAAGCGCATCGTCGCTTCAGCGAAGGTAACAATGTTGAACTACAACGAGTAAGGTAAAGATTTTTTTTACCAGTATGGGGGACAAAGCTTAGATTGTAATTGGGTTTTTTTTTCATGCTGCACAGTATTCTACTGTTCGCATGAGACTAAATAATAAAAATGGTGAAAACTCATTACAAAAATATTTAGAGACTATTTTCAGAAACCATATGGATCGCGCTTTGAAATGATACCGGAATTTTTCCGGAATAAGCTCGAAATGATTTCGGAATCGCATTTGCAATTTTCTCGGTATCGATTCGAGATGATTCTGACAATTTTCAGCAAAAAATTTAGTACATTTTCGCATTGAATTTTCTTAAATGTTTTTTGAATTTTTTCTAAAATATTTTTTGATTGTATCCAGACCATTCGGGATTGATTTTGGCTAATTTATTTTCATTTATTTTCAAGACCATTTCGTAATTGTTTTAAAAATAACTTGGGAACAGTTTTGCAATTATTTTAAGGTTGCCTCTCAATTATTATAGGCTATCTTCGGAATATTTCGAAATATATTCCTGGCTATTTCGGGATATTTTATGAAATTTTTCGGGATTAACTGCTTAACCTAATGACCTCTTAGAATTTAAATGGTTTTGGCCGTCCAATAAATCGCGCGAGATGCTCATTCGCTAACCAAACTGGAACCAAATGGAATTGCATTCGGATCATTACGACGTTGTTGGACTAGCTCCGAATCACTTTAAAAATGTTAGGAAGACTTGATACATGTTAAAATTTTCATTCAAACCATTTAAGAGTCCCATCATAACTGTCTTCGAATCATTTCTAGGCTACATTCGGAATGTTTTAGTATTCTCCACTCTTATTTCTTGACTATTTCAAATGTTTTCGGAAATTTTTGGGATTGATTTCGAGATCAGTTTGCTATAAATTTAGATATCTTTCTGTCATTGCTTTCAAGACCACTTCAAGGCTTTATCGGCACTATTTTGGGACTATTTCTTGATCATTTCGGCCTATCTCTGATCTATTTGCGGATTCTTTAGGATCAGCTCGGAACTATTTTTGAACGCTTTTTTACTGGATTTTGGGGTTGTCTGGGGAGTCATTTAAGGAATATTTCATAAGAATCTCAAGCTTGCCTCCAGATTGTATCGGGACCATCTCGGAAATATTCAGCATCATTGCAGTATAGTGTCATGAAACTGTTCTGAACAGTTTTGGGGACTGTGCCAGGACTTATTCCCGGAACATTTTCTAGTTGTTCTTGAATCACGTCCGGAGTCATCTGGGGTAATTTCGATTTTGTTATTAGCATCATTTGGAAATATTTAAGTCATCTTTTCGTGACAATTTGGGACTGGATTTGGACTGTCTCCTTATCATTTCGGGATTTGATCTGCAATATTTCGGAATTTTTTGTTACCGTTTCCCATCAGTTTTGGTATAACTGCGGGACTATTTCCGGTAAACGTTCGGAGTTGCTTGCGGTATATTTTCGGAATATTTTTTGGAGTAGTTTCTGATCTATGTCAAGAACTTTTCGAGACACTTTGAAACAGTTTTGGGACGGTTCCGAGACTTTTTCTCGATATTTTTGTCCATCTCCGGAACTTTGCCTAGTTCTTGTTGAATCATGTCATGTTCGTAGCATCATTTTGAAATAAATTTGTTATCTTTTTGTGACATTTTCGGGACAGGTTAAGGACCGTCTCTTTATAATTTCGGCATAAGCTCCTAAATATTTCGGGATTTATTGTTATCGTTTCCCAGTAATTTCGGTATAACTGCAGGATTATTTCAGGAATACGTTTTGAGTTGTTTGCGGTATATTTTCGGAATTGTTTTTAGAGTAGTTTCTAGTCTATGTCAAGAACTTTTCGAGACACTTCGGAACAGTTTTGGGACTGTTCCAGGACTATTTCCCAATAATTTTGCATATCTGTGTAACATTTTCAGTGTACTCGAAACATGTTCGTAGTCACCTGGGATCATTTGCTCTTTATCATTATTTGGGAATAATTAAGTCATCATTTCGTAACAACTTCGGGACTGGTTTAGGACTGTCTCCTTATAATTACTCTAAAAAATTTCAGAATTTCATTGCTATCGTTTCCCAGCTATTTTGGTATAACTTCGGCAGTTCGGGAATACGATCGCAATTTTTTAGGGATATCTTTGGAATTATTCAGGTCTTTGTCAAGACCTTTTGAGACTATCTGGGTATAATTTCGAGACCTTTCGATTGGATGCCAGATCATTTCATGACAATTTCGAGGTTGTTTTAAGAATTTTATGAAAGACTATTTCTTGAACGGTTTTTCACATTTCACTATCATTTTCGGTTTGTTTCGCGAATGTCTTAAGATCATTTCGGGAATATCTCTTGGAGTAATTTCATAGCTATGTCAAGACATTTTTGAGATGACCTGCAGATCATTTCTGAACTATCTTTTGAATATTTTGGGTTAGTTTTTATATAATCGATATTTCGAGAATGTTTTGAGGAATATATCGACATAACTTCTGCAGCATACGAAATTGTTTTCTGAACAATTTTTGGATATTTTGGGAACATTTCACAACGTTTTCAGGATTATTTTGAGAATGTCTTTGAATAGTTTAGAGAATATCTTTTGAACAGATCCTACTAACTTTCATTAATATTATCCGACTATATCGGGCTTATCGTGGATACTTACTTGGGTTCAAAGGAGTGCCCTCATAAACTGTAATATATTGACAACAAGTCTTAAAAGTCATTATTCATACTCTAGAGATATAACAGGTTTAGGCTTGCACTACAAGTATATCTTCTAGCGTTTATTAGTCCAGGTCCACCCTGAGAACACTGTGCTAAGAGAAAAAAATTAAAAACAACCAACAACTTTAAAAGATGCAGCAAAAATAGCACAACTAACGCTAGATAAGACCATAAACTTCTTTGCGATGATCAAACTATAGCAACAGCACAAATAACATTACTTTAGCACAAGCTTAACAAGCAACAACAACAACAGCAAAATAGTTTGCAATCAAAGTTGTGCTGTTGGTCGTCTGAGATCTTTTTGCGATATTGTGAGTGTTGCATGGCCTTTGCTGTTTTTTGGCAATCATCGGCACAACGCCGACACTGTCAACGCGTGCAACTAACCAAACAGCCATTCAACCATTCCAACTATAAGACAAGCTTGCGCTGTCGTTGAACTGAGCCATCTGTGGCGCATGTTGGTGGAAATTTATGTCATCCCTTGTTGTCATGTCGCATCTTATGATGACATTTCGAACATAATTTAAGCCCACGCAATGGAATCGGTAACAACAAATTTCATGGGTGTAGTTAAATGAAGTCAATTCATTGTTGTTGTTATTTTGGTAGGATTTGTTTGTCAACCTAGAGAT
Source organism: Eurosta solidaginis (assembly GCA_029619165.1). NCBI lineage: Eukaryota > Metazoa > Arthropoda > Insecta > Diptera > Tephritidae > Eurosta > Eurosta solidaginis. The sequence goes on along the minus strand of JARSSU010006830.1, from coordinate 11,403 downwards.
TGCATACCACAAAATTCGTAGCGTGATGCGCTTAGACTGCAGCAACAAAAAAATACAATAACAACAAAAGCAACTATCGTACATCTAAAGCAAGAATTTGCACATTGACTACACATTTAATGCTCTCCTTCAGCTTTTAATATTCCATAAGCTTTTCCTTCAGCACTTCAAGTATTTCTTTAGTTGACGATGAGTATGACGATGATTTTGGCATAAATTGTATTTTACGCTGAGCTAAAGCGAACGACCGGCAGCAACACCATCAAAACCACCTGAGTGCATGTGCATGTGTGTGTGTGTGTATTTTATAGTTTGCCTTCTGCAATTCTTAGGTATTGTGTGTAGGACTTAGCAATTTGCTGGTATCGTCTTGGCGACGTATCTGCAACGATGCGCTCATCCCATTCCAACCGCAAATGCGCGCAAAAACTGTCACAAATCTATGAATCTTGGCGACTGACTGTGACAAGAACACGATTAAACTAGCGGAGGTTGTGTCGCTTGAAGCATAAATAAAATACCAAAAAAAAACCTACTATTGTAGAATGAAAGCAAATCAAATGTGAAGAGGAAGTGGGGAATTCTTGCAACATGAACGGCAAATGACAATAATAACAATAACAATAGCAATAACAACCGTAAAAGCGTCACTCGTTGGTTTTAAGGTGTCATTTGTGGAATAACATTCCGCCTTACTAATGTTGCATGAGTGGCATTGATTCGAGGAAGATGTTTGGGGGCGAATGTTTAGGAATGTTGAATGTGTAATTGATTGCTGGATATTTATCTAGGTTTGAGTTTGCTCATAAAATTTCAACGTGGATAGAGGTAGTATTTTATTAACTTTCTATCTTGGATACACTCATTTATACGTACATATATATTCTAGTGGGCCAAATAAAAAGGAAATAATGAAAAGGAAAATAATAACACTTGGACGGCTATGACATATACTGGAAAAGCAACATATAAATTGGCAAACTTCTTTAAAAAATACAACATTAACACAGCATTCAAAACATCAAAAATTCTAGGACAAAAACTAAGAACTAACACTAACTCAGAGAAACCGTAAGAACGAGGTTCAGAGAACACATTAGAGATTACACGGAATCCAAACATTATACAGAGTCTAAATTCGCGAATCACATAGTCGAAAATGAATGCTCCCCAGCAAGCATTAATAAAACAGTTAGGGTCCTTCACATACAAGGAAAAGGCCGACGTCTCAACGTATTCGAAAAATTGGAAATCTACAAACAGAAAACATTCGACGGTAGAATAATAAACCTTTAAAACTGTTTACAAGAACAAAGAAATCACACAGGTACAACAGGCAGACACACAACAACAAATAAACACGAAACAATAAACGCACAAAAGCAACAAAACCACAAAGAAGTCAAACGACTACAATTACTGACTTTTACCTGCCTCAGTCAGCCACACAAATCGATCAATAAAAACCACCATCGGTTCTGAATGAACAAACAGCACATACACATAAATATATGCAAGCATCATTTTGACAATAAATGGTAATGTTCCTACGAACTATAAATACAAGGCAAGCGACAACAACGGATCAGAACGAAAATCGACACTGATGATGGCGCAACGTCGAAACCGGTTTATCTCGAAACCAAATTTTACAAGGGATGACGGAAAATCGTTCCAATATACAAATAAAAAAGTATTTTTTCCTACCGAGGTAGTGAAAATTTGTTTAGCCTTATCGTTTAATATGAGGTACCTTTAATGAAAGCTCAGGTACAGTTCGAATAAAAAATCTAAAATTCGCTTAAAAAGTTGTATGGAAAATCACAAATCAGTCTTCCTCTTTCGATGTCCTGAACTAGATTTTCAGTATACCAAGGGAAAAAACAACTGATGTACATATAAACGCTTTTCCGCTATCTCTTGTCAAATTCGGCTTGAATACAAACCGGTTTCGGCAGATTTTGAATTAAAGCGCTCGGCGGAGCTATCAGGTCCATCACCTAAATGTGGTTATTGTAGCATTAAATTTACACTTTCCATTTGGAGTCATGCGGTGCACCTTAATATACTGGACATATCCAACTGTGTTATATGTATGGATGACGACAAGGACAATCATTCAGACACTTTATGCTCACCTGTCCAACTTTTGCGAGATTGAAGCGTAAATATCTCGTTCGGAAACTTGTCTGTTCTTCGGAAGAAACTTCCAAGATCGTTGTGAGCCTTATTCATGGCTTTATCGTTACCACGCAGCGATTCACTAAATAACTGTAAAGCAAGTTTCGCCGTTAGATTATGTGGTAACTGAACGGAGCAAAAAATTGTTCACGTGAGCTGGGACCGAATCGTTACATACGATCCGTGATGGAATGCCGTTTTTTAAATCACTCTAGCTCCGAAATGGTGCATTGGATTAATGAAATATGTGAACTAGGGACAACGCGTTCTCACTAAATCCATAATATATTATTATTTTTTTAAATAGTTGGATAGCCTTATTTTTATCGCTTGTGTGAAACCTGTTTTCGATCCGTGATCGTATGTTACGATTCCATAGCTTTTCTTTAGTCGATAGCTACTATCCAACCTTACCGAGATGGTATGGATTATTAAATAAACTGTAGGATTTTTTGTAAACTTAGTGCTTAAAGACATTTTTTACTGACTTCGAAACTGCACCTAAAGCTTTTTATCATATAGAGAGGTTCTTTTTGCTGGGTGATACTGTTAAAAAAAATTATATAAAAACATCTAAGGACTTCAGAGTATGATCAAGGGATTAGCAGGACCTCGTGTTTTTTCCGGCTGCTTATATAAGTTTTTTGAAAAGTGTGAAAGGCCACGCCTTAATTTGCTCAAACTATTCAAATATAAGAAAATGTAACTATTTTATATATTTATCTGCGAATAATGTTGCAAAAATGACCGGTGCACCGCCCCTATTTGGAAAAATTTTATTTGGCTATATCTCCGAAATTATTTGAAGCAGGGATCCAACATTTTTTATAGAAATGTATGAGGAAATTGAGTTAGAGGGAGTGGGAGAGCGAGAGCGATTGGGAGCAATAGTGAGAGTGCGAATTGTTGTGCTAAGGGAAGGGAGCATAACAACGAGAAGGCCAGCAGGCTGCTGAATCTTCTGCCTGGGCTACAGGTCCGGCATTTTCGTTATTATAAGAGGAAAATTTGTAATAACCATGTGTGATATTGGCTTTAGGGAATTAATATTGACGAAGATTGCACCAAAGGTGGGCTTAAAATCCCACCAAGTAAATCCCTTACACTTCTTTATAACATATATCACTTGAGGATATATGTAGGAGAATTCATTTGGGATGAATTGCTTAGATTAGAGAAAATTGTGTTTTGGTCCCAACTTAACAATATCGTGCAAAAATTTGCAGGTGCTCAAACAATATGATTTACTATTCTGTAAAAAAAACTCATGACACTGATAAATTCAGAAGCAAACAACTGGCAATATAATTCAAATGCATTAGCTAATTTTAAAGAGAAACTTACGTTCACGGCGCTCACTACTTTGTTCATATGGGTGCCTTAGAAATCTCAGCCATGTCCTAACTGTTATTCTAAACTAGACGGCAATCGTTTATTTTAACAGTATTTCATCGGTATTTTTATGATGACGTAAAAAATTGTTAAGTTAACAGAGCCATGACTTGATATGGTTTTGGCGCAGCCGCTGCGTTTTAATTCGCTGGACTATGTTGATGTCGGCGTAGAGCTCGTACAGCTCATCGCTAAATCTTCTTCGGTACTCGCCATAGCCGACGCGTAGAGATCCATAAATATTGATACATAAATATTGAAGAACTTTCCTCTCGCACACTTCCAGAGCCGTTTAATCTGATGTTGTCAGGGTCCATGCTTCCGTGCCATACAGCAGGTCGGGTACACTAAAAGAAAAATACTGGTAAAATCAACCGATATGCGGGTCAATTCAACCGAAATTTCTGTAAATTTTTATCCATCGCAACAAGATGTTGAATCAACTGCGCACAAATTGTTGATTCGTAATTGACCGTTTTAGTAGTCAAATGAACAAAAAAAGTTGTTGCGACAGCTTTGTACGAAAGTACCTATGTTGCGACATTTGCAAGGCAGATGAGTTTTCACTGAGACCTTTTCATGGCAGAAATACAGTCGGAGTGCTTGCCGAATAGTGCCGAGGGGCGACTCCGCTTGGGAAAATTTTCTTCTAATTGAAAAACCTTATTTCTAAAATTTTTATGTTGCTTTCTCCGGGGTGTGAACCCAGGCTCTTCGGTGTGGTAGGCGGAGCACGCTACCATCACACCACGGCGGCCGCCATATACATACGTAAATATGTGCATATATATAGTACAAAGTAGAGAGCGCAGTGAGCGTAAAATTCTCTTTGAAATTTGCTCATCTATTGACAGTTGATCGCCGTTGAAATGACCTGTAAGATCAGTTGTGTTAACAGAAATATCAGTTAGATTGATTAGGAATCTGTCAATTTTACAAAATTTTGTTAACTTAAAAGCGACAATTTCTCTTCTGTTGAAATGACTAAACTAGTTCGCTTGACAAAGAACTCGGTCGAATTAACCATAATTCGATTAATTTCACCGAATCTCCGTTAAGTCAAGAACCGATTTGCTTATTTTGCTTAGGGTTAAGTATACAAAAGCAGACGTATCGCAAGCAAATATTGAGAATACAGCCATACTATACTAACTAGAAAGCTGGAAATGAGAGCCAAACTATCTTAGCACTTGAAGTTTTGCCTGGGCATCTCGAATATCTCTGACGTCAGTGCAGACGTCTTTCATCAAACTTTATAACTTGACGTGTGTTTGCCTTGTGGGAACCACAAGTGTGCCCACCGCCGGGATTGGAGGTACTGTTCCCGCTTAACTTCATCATATTGTGGCATCAAATAGACAGACAAGCGCGTCCTGCATAAAATAAATAAGGATAGGGTTAAATTAGGCTAAGGTTTTGATAGAGGTCAAAGCATTTAGAGGAAGCAGATAAAGAGGGCGACCCCCACTCCGCTAGAAGATCCAGGCAGAAAACGATTTATATTCACTTGGCGCCAGTTATCCCAGAGAAGAAGCGACTGAAGCGACGCGCCTTGTTGGACGGTCATAACCGTAAAGACGGTTAAACGCCAATTAGATAAGTAAGTAAAAGCATTCAGACCCGCTATATTTAGAAACTGTAAGGGCAGTTTCAAACTTATCCAGCTTCCAAGGGGCAATGCATGTTAACAAAATCATCTACTTCTAGAAGAAATCAAAATGGAATTAGGGAAAGAGCCTTGAATTGAGCATTGCATTTTAAATACCTTAAAAGCATTTCAGATCAACTTCTAAATATTTGCAAATAACTGTCATTCATCAGCCGATGGGCAGTGAATTTCAAACAATTTTGCCAAAATAAATATTAGACTCTTCTCACTTTAGTATGATTTGCACACGCTCGAACTAAATAAGTAAATAATTGAACTTTGGTGTATAGATATTGGCATGGCGTAACGGTACCGTGAACATAGACAGCTGTCAATGTTGCAACAAATATATCTACAAATGTAGCAGATAGTCATTGTGCCAGCAATGGTTGTTAGGTAGGTACAATGCATTGTTATTGTTGCAATAAGAGCAGCACGCGTAAAACAGTTTGAGATGGTAATTTTTTTTTCCTAAATTTTTTTTATTGATGCTTATGGGATAGTTTTTTATTTATTTATTTTTTCACTTTATGTGCAAGTAACTTTCTGGAATTGCAGCACTGGCTATGGGGCAAATGACTGTTAGTTTTGCGGTAAAAAAGAACAGCAAAAGGAAGCGTAGCAAAATCGAACTATAAAACGTACTTAAAAAATAAAACCGAAAATACAAACAATTTAGCTCGGGAGGAATTCTATAGTATATACCACATTGCGGATGTCGCGTATTGAAACTTTCTTACTTAATTGATTTAAACGGTTATGGCCGTCCAACATGACGCGCCAGTCGCTTTTCGGCTCTGCCAACTGGCTTCAATTGGTCACAGCCAGGGAGTTTAAGTCATTCTCCACCTGGGTGTTACCAGCCGTGTGGGGGCTGCCCTCTTCCTCTGCTTCCATAGGCGGGTTCCGATAAAAATACTTTCTTCACATAACATACCCAGCCAGCGGAAAAAGGAACATCGAAAATTTAGAAAAAAAGTTTTTTCAATTAGAGAAAAGTTTTCCTAAGCAGGGTCGCTCCTCTGCAGTGATTTGGCAAACACTCCGAGTGTATTTCCCCCATGCAAAGCTTCTTAGTGAAAATTCATCTGCCTTGCAGATGCCGTTCGGAGTCGGTATAAAACGGGTACGCCCTGTTCCGCCGATTTGTATGAAAAGTTAAAAGAAGCACGACGTAAAGTGGAAGAGAAGCACCTTGAATTTATTTATTTGATTTTACATCTGCTTTTCTCCTTCTTAATTTAGCTTCTTTCTTTCGAAGTGCGTCTCGCGGTTGGTAGTTAACCGATATTCTTTTTAGTTTTATTTCCTTCTTGGCCTTGACAAAGCTTGAAATGGCTGAGTTCAACGGAAACATTCAACAGTCCAAGTGCCAAGATGGTCGTTCTCTTGTATCACGGATTTTGACTTAATCCATGTCATAGCCACATATTTGGGGTATTCAGCGCTACGTGTTTATTATACTTTTACGGAAATATGTGCTGTTGTGTGAGTGACAGCAGATTCGTGGTATATAAAGGAGCAGCACAGCGTCTAAAGAAAGCTCACATATGACTATCCTTAGTCAGCTGGATTTCTGCGTTTCGGTAAAGGTATAACTCGGATCAGCACGGCTAAAAGTGTAGGATAGGTTAGGTTAGGTTAAGAAGGCGGGTATTACCCATACTTCCACTCGGAGAAGTTTTTGTCCATTGTGAGTGCCCTCAGTAAGTGCAGGGTGGCGGAACATTCGTTTAACCTCATTACGTCCTAATGGTCCTCAACGAACCACTTGCTTTTCCTGATAAACCCAATTAGGAGCGAGACGTTCGCCTTCCCAACCCCTGCCAAGCTGTCGAAGAACCGTGTGCATTTAACGCTTCCTGAGGTGCGCTGCTCATGGCACTTGACATTAGCAGGCATGCCAACTTTTGTACCTTCCCGACCCTCTGTTGATTACTCTTTTTGTCTAGCGCCTTCCACCAGACCAGATCTCTATATGTTAGTATCGGTCGAATGACTGTGCTGTATATGTATTGAGTGACATGTGGTGCCAGTTCCCAGTTCTGTCCAAAAGCCCTTTTGCAGGTGTAGTATGCTGCTAGAGCTTTATTTGATCTCATCTTAATGTTCCTTTTCCAGCTTAATTTGGAATCGAGTATAATGCCAAGATATATGGCTTCCGAAGATAGCTTTAACGTTGTGCCGTTTAGCCTCGGTAAGTTAAAGGAGGGTTGTGAACAGGGCAAGTTCGGTTTTTGTTGGGTATACCCCCAGCCCATTTTGCCCTGCAAATCGCGAAATGTCTCAAAGTGCCGTTTCCATGAGATCGCTGATCATTGGCAAGAATTTGCCTTTGATCGGAATCACTAAGTCGTCGGCGTATGCGACTACCTTTCCTCCTTTTGATATAAAGATTTCTAGAATTTCATTGACCACCAGTATCCAGAGAATCGATCCATGCAACTATAGAGCTTTGCGTTCCATATCGTGTAAGAGCCTTGCAGATGGCCTCCATCTGCACATTGTTGAAAGCGTCCTCAATGACGATGAAAGCTGCTAACGTATATTCCTCGCAATTCAGTGAGTTCTCGATGACACTGACTGAGGGCACTTTCAGCTGATTTGCCTGTTCGGTATGCGTGCTGAGGTGCACCCATCCTGCAGAGATTAGCATTGCTTCTAATATGTAGATCGATAAGTCTCTCCAGTGTTTTAAGGATAAAGGAGGAGAGGCTTATTAGTCTATAGTCCTTGGCTTCCGAGTGGTTAAGTTTTCCTGCTCTCGGATTGAAAACTACTCGTACATTTCTCCAGGCTTCGGGTACATAACCATCTTGTAGGCATCTTGAGAAGATTTTTACGGTATCACACCGTCCGGTGCCGCCGATTTGTAGGGTTCGAATGATTTTATAGCCCATGATGTTTTATCCTGGTTAACGATGTCTGTGACGTCGGCTTCCAGTGGGTATGCCTCTAAAGAATATTACTCAGATATGACTATCCTTAGTCAACTAGATTTATGCGTTTCAGTAAAGGGATCATTCCGAGCAACACAGCTAAAAGTGTAAATATTCTATAAATTGAATCGCAAAAGTTTATTATTCTAGGCACAACTGGGTATATTACACAAAAATAAAACAATAACCCAAAACTTAGCAATACATTTCGCCTGTGATTAGATGTAGCAAAAATAGCTTTGGACCAAGTTGCAGCTGCCGATATTTACAGCATTTACAGTTATATACATACATACGACTAGTCGTTGTTATCGTTATTAGTGTTGTTATACTTAGAGACGACTTTGTTTATTGCTATATAACCCCATTGGTGATGGTGCTGCGCGCACATTTGTCGCAAATGCGAAGAAACAATCAGTGGCCCATTTCGCCAACCTACTCTCGTGTTGCCCTTAGCAACATAACGACCCAGCGACGAGTGCAGACCAGCCAACACACCAATACAGCAACAACAATTAAAAAAAAACCAAAACAAAAACCATTGATTACGATGAATTGTAGTCTAAAAGCACAAAAATTTGCAGGGTTAGAAGCAGCCGCTTTGCACTAGAGTCATCGCTAAAGCTGGAAGAAGAAGAATAGCAGCTGCTTTGCGCTAGCTAAAGGAAGTCGCTGAATTAGTTTCGCGATAAAAAAGACGAACTGACAATCTGACAGCGGCAACATAAACCCCAATATTACCAGCGGTGTTGAATGATGATGCTGCAGAGCAGCAGGCACGCGCGCGCGTCATGCCAATAACAGCCAGAGCTAGTACAACATTCGCTCTAGAGGAATATCCAATAAAAACTTAAGCACAATACAAATAACAACAATTTTGATACTAAAGTTGCAGCTCACTATTCATGTTCAAAAAATGTTGGTCAATTGATGCGGTTACTCAATTGATTGGCTGATTGTGTGTGAATATGTTTGTAAGTAAGTGCATACACAGGCACTCACATAAGTGTGCACCTCAAATGCATATGCATCAAGCATGCAACTCTAGTTGAAGCGGAAACGCTCCACAATTGGTCTGCACGCCACATTCTTCAGTTGGGCTAACCAGTGCTGCCATTCTCACCCAAGTATGCGCAGTCGGTAGATATATTTTGTTCGGAAAAAGCTGTTAAAAACATTTGTCACTTCTGTATTCATGTCCTACCCCAGGTTTACGTCCAGAAAACTTATATTTTTTAATTAACTACAACAGGCGAAACTTCACCAGAAAAAAATAGTTTCGGGCGTTTTTAAGAAGAGCCTTTTTCGGCTTCTTTTCTATAACATAGCCTTCGAGTTATCGGCTTGTCATTGCCAAGTCATCAACTTATTACTTATTTCTTATCGGTTTGTAATCGACGGGTTACAAATGTGTCAGATTTAATATTGAATTTTTTTGGTATCCGTTTCATAGCATACCAATGACAAAAAACTCGTAGTACTCCAGGCAGAAATCAATAACTCTTTGATATAAAATCGGTAACTATTGATAACAAATCGATAATTTTTCTATAATAAATCAGTGACTTTTCGACGAAAATCGATAGCAGGATCACAACAAATTAGAAACACACTGATAACAAATCGATTACTTTTCGGTACCAAATCAATAAATTTTCGATAACAAGCCGATAACTTGTAGATAAAATATCAATAACTCGTCGGTCGGCGGCCACCGTGGGGTGGTGGTAGCGTCGACCACTTAACACACCGAGGATCCTGGGTTCACGCCCCGGGCAAAGCAACATCAAAATTTTAGAAACAAGTTTTTTTCTATTAGAAGAAAGTTTTCTAAGCAGGGTCGGCCCCGGCAGTGTTTGGCAAGCACTCCGAATGTATTTCTCCCATGGAAAGCTTCCCAGTGAAAGCTCATCTGTCTTGCAGATGCCGTTCGGATTCTGCATGAAACAAATAGGTCCCACCCCGCCAATTTGCAGGAAAAATTAAAAGGAGCGCAACGTAAATTTTAAGAGAAGGGTGGCCTAAAATCTCTTCGGAGGTTATAGCGCCTTACATTTATAAAATTTAAGAGATAGTCTTCTACCTTCGCTTATTGGGTTGAAAACATCTCTGTCGATTCCTGATTGCAAACGAACAGGTCTAGTAGCGTTACAAGCACTTTATTAATTAGTTAAACCTTTTCCTACTGGCTTGTTTTGTTAATAAATCCGTGAATTGAAAAAAATCTCTTTTATTGATGTCTTGTACACTCAGAGAAAAACGCCGTTCTAAAATCCAGCACCATCGGACTCAATTCAAGCTTTTCATGTACTTACTTTTTTGTTCTTGAAAAACAAACGACCTGTTCTCAAAACAACAACTTTGTTCTTGAACTGACAACAATTTTCTCGAAAGGAGAAGGGCTGGGTTTAAAATATTGTGGCGAATATTAGCATCACTAAGCTGATACTATGTAAATAAAGGCACAAAAACAATAAAGCAAGCTGCCACTCTAAACAAATCAATCATCATTTACACACATACATACAAGCCAACGAAGAGATACTCACAAACACACGTAATCATCAGCCGAAGTAGTATACACACGCATATGGCTACAAACTATAAAATATACATATATATGGGTGGTAACCAAGCATGAAGTTCGCGAAATTACTAGACCGTAGGAGAAATGGGTGAACGAGGAAACCGAGAGTATAAAAGCAGCGCAAGCTGAGGCATGACTAATCTGTTTTGGGTTAAACACGCTATTGGTTGTGAAGTATAATTGTGAAGTACTGCTCTCAAAGTAATCTTAATAAAAGTCAGTTTGCAATACTAAATTATACATTTATTCGATAATTTAGCGATTTGAACGTTTGCAGAAGGTGTACAATAACCAAGATTTCCCAAAATTCTTCGTTGCAATATGAACAAATATTCTGTTAATGAGACCAATGTTCTTAAATTAAGTAAATACTAGTATCGCCTGTGGTCGAAATTCGACCAACGTGTATTTTTTTCAACTCAGTCTATGCATCAAGTGTTGGAAATATAGCAAACTGCTCTAACTTACTTACATTTTTCTTTAAAATTTTGAATTTGTACTTTTTGATTGTATTTTCTTAAATTTTCTACAAACTTTTCACATATAATTATAACGTTTTGGTATGGAGCTCCTTAAACAAAAATATAAAAATTATGTAATTATGTATGTTTCTCATTACATAGGTAGGTTGAACTGGCCGATCCATGAGGACCTCA
>JARSSU010006829.1:0-17754 GCA_029619165.1 Eurosta solidaginis | reverse complement strand
AAGGAAAGGGGGCTAGGAGGGCGTACCTGATACCCATATCGTACCTAAACAACCATTCTAGAGAGTCAGCCCTAGGGTCTACCTATATGGCGAGTATCCCATAAATGGCGTCGCATCCATAGAACTGCTGGCCTACTCTCTCTTAAAGTACTCTTTATCCCTTCACATTTGATACACGATGGATCATACAACACATTCCAGGGTTGCCCTAGGTACATTTCTACATGGTGGTATTTCCCTTATTTTGCTCTCCATAGCTCTCATACTGAGGATGTATGTTCGGTTCACACCCGAACTTAGCTTCCTTACATTGTTTCTTGTTAATTTACTATAAAGCAAATCCCTAAACTATGCGTTATCTTTTTTTATACTCAGCTTGAGCAGAGCTCACAGAGTATATTAACTTAACGGGTTGGTTGTACAGGTATAAAGGAATCGAGATAGATATAGACTTCTATATATCAAAATCATCAGAATCGAAAAAAAAATTGATTGAGCCATGTCCGTCCCTCCGTCCGTCTGGTCCGTTAACACGATAACTTGAGTAAATTTTGAGGTATCTTTATGAAATTGGTACGTAGATTCCCGAGCACTCATCTCAGATTGCTATTTAAAATGAACGATATCGGACTATAACACGCCCACTTTTTCGATATCGAAAATTTCGAAAAACCGAAAACAATGCGATAATTCATTCCAAAGCCGGATAAAGCGATGAAACTTGGTAGATGGGTTGATCTTATGACGCAGAATAGAAAATTAGTAAGATTTTAGACAATGGGCGAGGCACAACGCCCACTTTTAAAAGAAGGGTAATTTCAAAGTTGGCAGGAACGTTACTACTATTACTACATATGTGCTAAATAAAAATTAGCAAGATCGGAGAACGACCACGCCCACTTTTTAAAAAAATTTTTTTATAAAAGTCAAATTTTAACAAAAAATTTAATATCTTTACTGTATATAAGTAAATTAAGTCAACACTTCAACCAGTAAGATATTGGTGCAACAAAATGCAAAAAATAAAAGAAAATTTCAAAATGGCTGTGGCTCCGCCCATTTTCATTTAGTTTGTCTAGAATACTTTTAATGCCATAAGCCGAACAAAAATTTACCAATCCTTCTTAAATTTGGTAGGGGATAGATTCTATAACGGTAACTGTTTTCTGTGAAAATGGGTGCGAAATCGGTTTGAAGCCACGCCCAGTTTTTATACGCAGTCACGTCTGTCCTTCCGCTCGGCCTCTAACGCGATATAATGAGCAAACCGATATATCTTTACTAAATTTAGTCCACCTAATTATCTGAACTCACTTTATCTTGGTATTAAAAATGGCCCGAAATCCGGCTGTAACCACGCCCACTTTTTTGATATCGAAAATTACGAAAAATGAAAAAAAATGCCGTAATTCTATACCAAATACTAACAAAAAGGGATGAAACATGGTAATTTGATTGGTTTATGACCCCAAAATATAACTTTGAGAAAAAACTTTGTAAAATGGGTGTGACACCTACCATGATTAAGTAGAAGAAAATGAAAAAGTTCTGCAAGGCGTGAAATCAAAAAGCGTTTGGAATTCTTGGCAGGAATACTGTTAGTGGTATTTTGCATATATAAAATAAATATAGAAGTACCCGACAGAATGATATTCTGGATCACCCTGGTCCACATTTTGGTCGATATCGCGAAAACGCCTTCACATATACATCTTAAGGGCCACGTCGCTTTTTCAAAACCCGCATTAATACCTTTAATTTGATACCCATATCGTACAACACAATCTAGAGTCACCCCTGGCCCACCTTATGGCGATATCTCGAAAAGGCGTCCACCGATAGAACTAAGGATTACTCCCTTTTAAAATGCTCATTACCACCTTTCATTTGATAACCCATATCGTACAAACACATTCTAGAGTCAACCCCTGGCCCACCTAATGGCGCTATCTCGAAAAGGCGTCCACCTACTACGACCTAATGCCCACTCCTCTTAAAATGCTCGGTAACACCTTTCGGTGATACCCAGATCGTGCAAACATTCTAGAGTCACCCCATGGTTCACCTTTATGGCGATATCTCGACACCTACCACCACTCCCTTTTGTAAAACCCTCATTAATTACCTTAATTTGATACCGATATCGTACAACACATTCTAGAGTCACCCTGGTCCACCTTTATGGCGATATCTTCGAAGATATCTTTTAAATCCTCAATTACCACCTTTCGTTTGATACCCATATCGTACAAACACATTCTAGAGTCACCCCTGGTCCACCTTTATGGCGATATCTCGAAACAGGCGTCCACCTATGGAACTAAGGATCACTCCCTTTTAAAAATGCTCATTAACACCTTTCATTTATGATACCTATATCGTACAAACAAATTCTAGAGTCAACCCTGATCCACCTTTATGGCGATATCCTAAATGGCGTCCACCTGTAGAACTATGGCCCACGTCCTCATAAAATACTTTTAATACCTTTCATTTGATACACATTTCATACAAACATATTCAAGATTACCCTCGTTTCATTTTCCTACATGGTTATTTTCCCTTATGTTGTCACCATAGCTCTCAACATGAGTATGTAAGGTTTCGGTTACACCCGAACTTAACCTTCTTAATTGTTTGTTACTATATTGTATTGTTCTAAGAACACTGAAGTAGTACTAGTCATACACGAGCTGTATCGGGGTCGTATAGGCATAGCTGCTTGAGAGAATTAATTAAAAACAAATAAGGAAGTCTAAGTTCGTGGTTGAAACCGAACATTACATACCCAACTGTACACTTGAAATGCTGTTTGTTGTGTGTTTTGTTGCTAATAGTGTACAAGGCTGCGCAATAATACATACTTAGTATCGCTCGTGGTCGAAATTCGACCAACTTGTATTTTTTTTCAACTCACTCTATGCATCCAGTGTTGGGGTAGTGCAATAATGCGTTAATAGTTGAGCAGTGAGTGGAAATATAGCAAACTGATCTATCTTACTTAAAGTTCTCATTAAAATTTTGAATTTGACCTAAGACGTTATAATCTTTGATTGTATTTTCTTAATTTTCTACAAACTTTTCAAATGTAATTATAAGTTTTGGTGTGGAGCTCCTTAAAAAAATATAACAAATATGTAAAATCAAATGAAATTTACACAGAATTGTGGTGAAATTACTGAAATTGAATTGAAAATTTGCTTTTTATACACCACCCGGGAGATACGCCGTTGGCGCGCTACCGAAGTTAGTTTTGGGTGCTCGGTTCCCCAGTAGGCCTATATCACCAATATAAACTACATATACATATATCGCCCATTTACTTCAATAGCGTCATAATTCAAAAAACACGAATTTTTAGTTAAGAACGAAGAAATGTGCTAAAGGAATTTAACCTATTTCACACCACCTGTTAGGTATGCAATCGGCGCTTTACTATTACATATGTAATTATAATTAATAAATAAAATTATAATTTGCCATTAATTGTTATAAATGAATTTAGTTAGTTTCAACAAAAGTTAACTCATTATTTGTGATTTCATGTTTTCTTGAAAACAACTAAAATAAAAAAAATAATCTGTTAAATAAAGACTTATGTATTTACGTGTAAGTAAATTTGCCACAAAAAATGGGCCGTTCAAAAATTAATTCTATGCACTGCGGCTGATCAATACGAATCGATTCATATAACTTTTATATGATTTTACGTATGCTAAGTATGCGAAACAGCCTGTCAATTGATTGTATGGACATTTTGTTAGCGTATTAATATATAGATAGTGGGTAAAATACTGCTATGCAATACGGCCGCCATGGTGCCGGTTGCCGTTTTCACCTAAAATCAAGGGACGTATTTTTTTTCGTTTAATATACAACGTGAAATTTCCGATTCAGTAAGTTACATTTAAATAATATAAACTAAGTCGAAATAAACGAATATAATAAGTAAATAAGAAATAAAATAAATTAGCATAAAAGACAACTAAAAAATTTAATGTTATATTTTTGTAAATTTTTTGTTTTTTGTTCAGTATAAGACGTACTTTATTTAAAATGAGGATTAAATCTGCAAATGCAAAAACATTTTCGGGCAAATTTGCCATTAATTGTTATACATGAATTTAGTTAGTTTCAACAAAAGTTAACTCATTATTTGTGATTTCATGTTTTCTTGAAAAGAACTAAAATAAAAAACAATAATCTGTTAAATAAAGACTTATGTATTTACGTGTAAGTAAAATTTGCCACAAAAAATGGGCCGTTCAAAAATTAATTCTATTTAAGGTTTTTTGGTATGCTACAAATTATTTTGGAACAGTTTTTTAGGATTTTGGTAGAGGCTATTATAGGTAAGTGGCAACATTGGGCACCATATTTGTATGTACGTGAAACATTTGTGCTTTCGAATTTAGCAGGGAATCATAAAGGTTTAAGTCTATGAAATTCGCATTAGAACACTTAGATAATTGTTCCCAAAGATTGGACGCTTGTGCACGAAAATTAATTTCGGTATTTGTATGATTTGTTCGAATTTACAAAAACTTTTTCTTTTAATTATAAACAAATAGAGTAATATTTGTTAACAAAAATAGGCCTATGCACTGCGGCTGATCAATACGAATCGATTCATATAACTTTATATGATTTTACGTATGCTAAGTATGGGAAACAGCCTGTCAATTGATTGTATGGAAATTTTGTTAGCGTATTAATATATAGATACATATGGTTCTATTCTGAAATAATTTTCGTTTAAAAGAGGCAAAAAGGATACAGAGGCTAACACCAAAGACCTTGAGCGGGTAATAATGCAGTTTTCCTTCAGATATGGGGATTTCGCTACTCTTATTTTAAAACAAAGATATAAACGAACAATAAACATAAATACACAAGTGCCATTGTACTAAAAAGCGTTATTACAAAAAAAGGGCAGGGTTATTAACAAAATTTTCCAACTTTAGAAGAAGGCGATTTAACCGATTTAGTCCATTTTTACTGAAAATATTTGCTGTTAAAAGGCATACATGTGCACCAAATTTTTCGTCGAGTTATGGCTCCAGAAACGTTGGGAAATGTATTGTAATAAAGGGGCATTGCCACGCCCATTTTCAAGATTTGAACTTTTCTCCATTTTCTTGTTATAATGGCACAAAATACGTTTGCTACAAAACTATTTTTCGCTAAGATTTAACTTATTATTTTTGCCTATGACCCTTTTTAAAGTCATTTATATAAAAGTGGGCGTGGTCCTTAACCAATCTTATCCATTTTTACTAGAAATATTTCCTGCTATAAGGAAAATATGTGTACCCAATTTTGTTACGATATGTAAATTTTTCTTCGAGTTATGGCTCCCGAAACATAGAAAATTGCTTAGTCAAAAAAGGGGCGTTGTCACGCCAATTTTTCGTCAACGACCCTTTTAAAACTCTTTTATATAAAAGTGGGCGTGGTCCTTAACCGATTTCGTAAATTTGTTCCTTACAACTAGTAAAGGCAACCTCTCTGCCGAATTTGTTACGATAGGTTTAACGATGGGTGGTGGAGCCGTGTGTAGAAGTCCACGAAAGTGGGGAAAGCTTCTGACCGCCATTCACCTGGGAATGGCCAGAGCGATTCTTTTGCATGCGGTTCAAGCAGCTCACTACTGCCGGTCGCTTGCGGCCAAGTATCCTCTGGGTAGCCGCTAAACATCCGTTTAGCGGTGAGCTAATGTGAGAAGGCGACAACCTGGCTAGGCCACTCTGACATAATCGGTTTAAGGGCTAGCCGGGGGAGATTTCATCGGCAGCGTCTGTACACCTCTAGGTGCGGCTGCAAGCGGGCGTCTGTCTTGGAGCAAGCGGCTCGCTATATAAACGTGCAAGTAATATTTTCACCCCCGCTGAGCGGGTTGTGCGCTGGGCTTGGGACCCGCCACGTAAAACCATACTCCAATGAAATATAACAACAAGCCTCGGATAAATACACTCTCTATTGATGACGACCATGGCAAACGTTTGAAGGACAATGAATTGAGGGCATGCACCTGGAACGTCCGCTCCCTGAATGGGATTGGTGCAGATGCCCGGCTGGTTGATGTCCTCGTCAAAGCAAAATCTGACATCACCGCCATCCAAGAAATGCGTTGGACGAAGCAAGGAAGAAAGAAGATCAAAAATTGTGACATCTATTGGAGTGGCCATACGAATAAGCGCAGTTTCGGCGTCGGATTCGTGGTGGGAGAGAGACTTTGTCGCCAAGTGCTGGCGTTCACGCCTGTGGACGAGCGTCTCGCCGCTATCCGAATAAAAGCAAAATTTTTTAATATATCATTCATCTGCGCCCATGCGCCGACAGAGGAGAAAGACGATGAGGTGAAAGACACTTTTTATGAACAATTAGAACGCACATACGAGCGCTGCCCCCGTCATGATATAAAAGTCGTGCTTGGCGACTTTAACGCCAGGGTGGGCAAAGAAGGTGTTTTTGGCCCTACAGTCGGAAAGTTCAGCCTACACAATGAAACTTCTCCTAACGGACTGAGGCTGATTGACTTTGCCGGTGCTCGAAACATGGTCATATCCAGCACGAGGTTCATGCATAAAAAGATACATCAAGCTACATGGCTGTCTCCTGATCGAAATACTCGCAATCAGATCGATCACGTTGTGATAGACGGACGGCATGCCTCCAGTGTTTTAGATGTGCGAACGATCCGAGGACCTAACATCGACTCGGACCATTATCTCGTTGCAGCCAAAATACGCACCCGCCTCAACGCGGCTAAAAACCAAGGAACAAAAAACACAAGGAAAGCTAGACGTCGAAAAGCTTCAATCACAACAGACTGCCAATGATTTCGCAACTCGACTCTCACACCTGCTCTCTGAGAGCACAACTCATCCTGAAGGAATACAGGAGCAGTGGGAGCATATCTCCAAAGCACTTCGTACTGCCGCCGAGGAAAAAATTGGTTACCGGCGGCCACGAAAAAACAACTGGTACGATGAAGAATGCCGCGTTGCAACCGAAAGAAAAGACGCTGCCTACAGGGCTACGTTAAAAGCGAGCGCGACAAGAGGAGTGTGTGAACGCTATCGTGAGTTGAAAAGGGAAGCGAGACGCCTTTTCAGGAAGAAAAAAGCAGAAGCAGAAAGGCGTGAGTGCGAGGAGCTTGAGCTGCTAGCCACCAGGAATAACGCCCGAAAATTCTACCAAAAAATACGGCGACAGACGGAAGGTTTTAAGACCGGGGCAAACTCCTGTAGGAATGAAAACGGCGACCTTGTAACTGATGTCCAGAGAGTGCTTAGATTATGGAGGGAACACTTCTCTGCTCTCCTAAATGGAGGCAGCAATTCACCGCGCAGAGATGAAGAACCCGATCCCGCAATCGATGATGATGGAATATATGTCCCCCCGCCCGATTATGACGAAGTTAGAATAGCAATAACCAGATTGAAAAACAACAAGGCCGTGGGCGCTGATGGATTGCCTGCGGAGCTATTCAAGTACGGCGGCGAGGAGTTGGTAAGGCGCATGCAGCAGCTTCTTAGCAAAATATGGGCGGACGAGAGCATGCCCGACGGTTGGAATCTAAGTGTTCTTTGCCCAGTCCACAAGAAGGGGGATACTGCAAAATGCACCAACTATCGTGGAATCAGCCTTCTTAATATCGCATATAAGGTCCTTTCAAGTGTATTGTGCGAAAGATTGAAGCCCACCGTGAACCGGCTGATTGGACCTTATCAGTGCGGCTTCAGACCTGGTAAATCTACCATCGACCAGATTTTCACAATGCGCCAAATCTTGGAAAAAACCCGTGAAAAGAGAATCGACACACATCACCTCTTCGTCGACTTTAAAGCCGCCTTCGACAGCACGAAAAGGAGCTGCCTATATGCCGCTATGTCTGAATTTGGTTTCCCCGCAAAACTTATACGGCTGTGCAAAATGACGTTGAGCAACACCATCAGCTCAGTCAGAATTGGGAAGGACCTCTCCGAGCCGTTCGAAACTAAACGAGGTTTCAGACAGGGTGACCCCCTATCGTGCGATTTCTTTAATTTGATGCTGGAGAAAATTATACTAGCTGCAGAACTTAACCGCACTGGAACAATATACTATAAAAGCGTGCAATTACTGGCATATGCTGATGACATTGATATCATCGGCCTAAACACCCGCGCTGTTAGTTCTGCTTACTCCAAAGCTGGAAAAAGAAGCGGTAAAGATGGGTTTGATGGTGAATGAGGACAAAACGAAGTACCTGCTGTCATCGAGCAAAGAGTCAGCGCATATGCGCCTTGGCAACCACGCTACTGTTGGCAGCCATAATTTCGAAATAGTAAAAGACTTCGTTTATTTGGGAACCAGCATCAACACTAGCAACAACATCAGCACTGAAATCCAGCGAAGAATCAATCTTGCCAATAAATGCTACTTTGGACTAGGTAGGCAATTGAAAAGTAAAGTCCTCTCTCGGCGAACGAAAATCATACTCTACAAGTCACTTATCGTACCCGTCCTGCTATATGGGGCAGAAGCATGGACCATGACAACAGCAGATGAAGCGGCTTTGGGAGTGTTCGAGAGAAAAGTTCTTCGAAAGATTTATGGACCTCTACGCGTTGGCGATGGCGAGTACCGAAGAAGATTTAATGATGAGCTGTACGAGCTATACGCAGACATCAACATAGTCCAGCGAATTAAAACGCAGCGGCTGCGCTGGCTAGGCCATGTTATGCGAATGAAAGATGATGCTCCGGCCAAGAAAGTGTTTCTATCGGAACCCGCCTATGGAAGCAGAGGTAGAGGGCGGCCCCCACTCCGTTGGAAGGACCAGGTGGAAAACGATTTAAACTCCCTTGGTGTGACCAATTGGCGCCGGTTGGCGGAGCGAAGGAGCGACTGGCGCGCCTTGTTGGACGGCCATAACCGTTTAGACGGTTAAGCGCCAATTAAGTAAGTAAGTAAGGTTTAACGATTTTGATTTATGATTAATCTTAATATATAAAAACACGTGTCACACAATTGAGGCCAATGGATCCTAAACTACTGAACCGATTTTGAATTTGTTTTGCACCCCGTGTGTAGTTTGATCTAACTTGAAAATATAGGATAGGTGACTGGGTGACTAGGGTCTCGAGATATAAGCCAAAACGTGGAACCGGTACCCCTAGAGTGTGTTTATAGAATATGGATTTGAAATGAAAGCTGTGATGAGTGCTTTAGTAGAGGTAATTTTCATACCCCTGGGTGACTCGGGTCTCGAGCTATAGGCCAAAAGTGGACCCGGGTACCCTAGAAGTGTGTTTATAGAATATCGATATCAAATGAAAGCAGTTGATAAGTGCTTTAGTAGAGGGTAATTTTCATACCCCTGGGTGACTATGGTCTCGAGATATAGGCCAAAACGTGGACCCGCGTAACCTGGAATGTGTTTATACAATATGGATATCAATGAAAGCTGTTGATGAGTGTTCTTAGTAACAGAGTAATATATTATCCAGAGACGGCAATAAGGGATGCAGAAGAATGAGAAGAAATTGAGAGAAGAGAAAAGAGAGAAGGAGATGAGAAAGAGATAGAATGAGACGAAGATGGAGATAGATGAAGCGAAAAAGACGGAGTGCAGGAGTGAATAAAAGGATTAGAGAAAGTGAAGAGGGTGGTAGGGCAGATTCAGACGGAAAAGATCTTATTAAATGTATGCAGATGGTCCAAATTTAGGACAGGACAAGGTCTGCCGGGTCTTCTTGTAATATTGTAAAATTTGATTTTATCACAAGTGTGCGGTGCCACGGTCAATTTAAAATTTTTGTTTTAAATTTTTATCAAGACTCTCAATACAGTCCACACGTCAATTTCAAGTTCTAGTGTATATTTAATAAATAATCAGTTTTTTGTGTTTTCCAAAATGTTATATATATAAAAAGTGGACGTGGTTATCATTCGATTTCGCTCATTTTCAATACCAATCTATTCTGGGTCCAGATAAGCTCTTGTACCAAATTGGTGAAGATATCTCAATATTAACTCAAGTTATCGTTTATGGACAGACGGACGGACCGGCATGGCTCAATAAATTTTTCGTCGATACTAATGATTTTGATATATGGAGTCTATATCTATCCCGATTCCTTTATACCTGTACAACCAAACGTTATCCAATCAAAGTGATAATACCCTGTGTACAAGTACAGCTGGGTATAATAAGCGGTTTCTTTTCAATATTTTATGGGTGGCTCAAAAGAATAGTTTTTCATCAATGGTACCCCCACTATCCCCTATGACCAGATTTGAAAGTCTCAGTTGCGGTAGATAGGATCTGTGTGAAATTCCAAAGCATGATAGGAGACGATATGCTGATTCTTGCTCTGGGACGATTTCGAATTAATAATTTAAAAATATCAGTGACTTACTTATCAACCGACTCTTGCATATTATTAATGTGTCATACATAAATACATCAGAAATTTCTGAAGTTTGTACAAATCATCAAGATGATAATATCTTTTAAGTTCTGTGTCGTTTTAGGATGTAACAACATACTTAAGTACTCACACATAAATTGTAGGT
Source organism: Eurosta solidaginis (assembly GCA_029619165.1). Classification (NCBI taxonomy): domain Eukaryota; kingdom Metazoa; phylum Arthropoda; class Insecta; order Diptera; family Tephritidae; genus Eurosta; species Eurosta solidaginis. The sequence continues at coordinate 7,188 of JARSSU010006829.1, read as the reverse complement.
TACGAGAAACTTAAGGGCATATATATACACATGTATATAGATCGCTGGGAGTCAGAAACAACAGCTGTTTATTATTTTATTTGATGATGTCAGCAGATTTATCAAAGATCCAAGACAACGTGCATATTGCATCATTTCTCTTACAAAAAGAAAATATGTTGCATAATCATGACAACAGTCCTTATCTATTCGGGTACTAAGATTTGATTTTCGTGAAAACGCTCTTTTTTAGTTCTGCGGCCGACGTGGTGTGTGGTAGCGTATTTCGCCTATCACACCGAAGGCCCTGGGTTCAAGTTCGGCCAAAGCATATCAAAAACAAGTAAGGAAGGCTAAGTTCGGTGTAACGAACATTACATACTCAGCTGAGAGCTTTGGAGACAAAATAAGGAAAAATCACCATGAAGGAAATGAACCTAGGCTATGACTCTAGAATGTGTTTGTACGAATGGGTATGAAATGAATGGTGTTAATGAGTATTTTAAGGGAGTGGGCCTTAGTTCTATATGTGGACGCTTTTTCCAGATATCGCCATATAGGTGGAGCTTTGGAGACAAAATAAGGGAAAGTCACCATGAAGCAAAATGAACATAGGTAACCCTGGAATGTGTTTGTATGACATGGGTATCAATGGAAGGTATAAAGAGTATTTTAAAAGGGAGTCGGCCATAGTTCAAAGGTGGACCAGTAGTGGAATTCACTAACTTATAACGATGCGATTTGTCGAGATTTTAATTAACGATTTTGTCGCTTGCCTTATCGATTGTACTATTCACTAACTTAGTTTTAACGACTCGCAATAAATGACATTTAAAATAGTAGAAAGGTGGCAGCACAGCTTAACGAAACCTAAAAAATGCGAAAAGCACAAAAGGAATGCCAAAAATAAACAAATCCGCTATACTAACTGCTTTTAAAAGTTATTATTGTGCAAGTTTTGAGATACAGTTTGCGTTATAAACAAAAGGTAAGTAAATGCGGAATTAATTTCATATTTCTCGACATAACAAATTTCTCATATTAAAATAGAATGGCGTCATCAATTAATACCAATCAAAGGAGAAGCCGTACCACAGCCCAGCAGTTAAGTCGAATGGTGGACTTTTTAATGGAAACTCCGGGATTAGCGGGTTATTGATATTGTTTGATATTGTTTGATATGTTAAGTTTGACGATACCGAATCGAAGTTTTTACTACAAAAGTAGCTATTTTTTAAAATAATTTGCAAAAGAAATCGATCTATGTAAACGAATGAATGAATTTTACATTCAAATAAATGTATTATGTATAAATTGAGCTGTGTTAAACCTCATAAGTATTTATTTAATTTAAAGGACACGAATTTCTATTGAAAATGATATTGGTTTAAGTTTGACTGTTCGGTACGATGGAAGTTTTCGCGTACCAAAGCAGACCAAATAAAATGCCAAAACGTTTGCTGTTACATTCCTGTAGATTTTTTTATTTATAAGTTTGTTAAGTCTGTACTTAAGTATAGTAATTAGCAATATGTCGTCTTGAACGCGTTTTCGCTATTGAAGAGGTGTGCGCCTTGATTAACATTGCTATCACTTGGGCTTTGATCTAAGTATTCAGTGTCAGCTCGTGTATGGGTTCACTTAATCGGATGTTATGCAACACTGCGCATGCATTAACTATTCTACAGTAAATCCTGGATGATACAAAATAGTCCTTTGTTGTGATAGGCATCGCCATGTTCCTTGAGAACACCAAAAAGTCTCTCGACTGGGTTTCGAGCTCTACACAATGCTCATTGTACCGAAATTTTGGGCTCCCCTCTGGTTGGTAGGTAAGGAGTCATCAGCCAGGGTTCTAAAGGATATCCAGAGTCACCTGCAAGTAGTTTTGTTTGCCATTTATTTTCTGTGAAATTTCAGTGCATTAAACACACTTACCTATCAAAAACATGTTGCGGCTACCATTTTCAAAATGTCTGCATCATTCTCCGTACTGCAGAGGTAGCTGCAGACAAAGGCATCGTGCTTGCTCTGGGTATAGCATTGACATTCACATATCCTTAGGTTGGGGTCACAATCTGTATAGAAAAATATAAATTAATAAAAAAGTACATACAATTTCTACGAATTATGCTTTACATTTGTACATGAGGCAATCAATAGCCCCAATATAGTACCCCCACAAATGGTGCAGGTGACGAAGAAAAAATGATTCTTTCGCGCAGCTTGCCGACTCTATTGGAGTCATTGGAAACTGTTACTGTTTCAATCGAAAAACAAGAATGGTTGCTAGCATTTGTTACGCGGATGTATACGGCGGCTCACATACGACTGGTTCAATGATATGCCCCATTGTTCTCCAACGGGCCGTGATAACAACCAGTGACGAAGAAGCGCAAAGACAGTTAGAACCTAAAATGTGTATTACTCGTGTTCAATTGAAAATTATATAAAATTCCATGGTTTACTTGTTCTCTGTGGATATCGCAGTTATTCTTGTACCCCTTAATTGACCATCAAGTTGAGAAATAATATCATGAGCCAAGTCTGGGGTAGTCGGTACAGCTTTCGAAACTCCGTTGCATTCAAGTGGAATGGTTATCTACTTCTCTAAGAAGGTGTCTGTCCACTGGCGATGGACTTAGTAATTCTTCATCTTGTGATAAAACGTACGCCAAGTACTCAAATGCCATTTGATTTATAAATAAAGCAGCTTTTCGTGTTTGAAAGTATTTAATTAAAGTTCCGATTTTCTTTTTTAACTCAAATTGCCAGAAATATTAATTTCGTGATTTTAACGCAGCCAATTACTTGCCGTTATTTAACAACACAGCTGATCGTCGATAAACAATATCGATACAAAATAGTTACTGAATAACGAAATCGTTATAGTTATCGATTCGCAAATAAGCGATGGCAAATATCGTTAAAAAGTTAGTGAATTCCACTACAGGGGTGACTCTATAATGTGTTTGTACGATATGGGTATCAAATTAAAGGTATTAATGAGGGTTTTAAAAGGAGTGGGCTAGTTGTATATGTGAAGGCGTTTTCGAGATATCGACCAAAATGTGGACCAGGGTGACCCAGAACATCATCTGTCGGGTACGCTAATTATTTATATATGTAATACCACGAACAGTATTCCTGCCATGATTCCAAGGGCTTTTGATTTCGCCCTGCAGAACTTTTTCATTTTCTTCTACTTAATATGGTAGGTGTCACACCCATTTACAAAGTTTTTTCTAAAGTTATTTTTGCGTCAAAAACCAATCCAATCACCATGTTTCATCCCTTTTTTCATATTTGGTATAGAATATGGCATTTTTTCATTTTTCGTAATTTTCGATATCGAAAAAGTGGCGTGGTCATAGTCGGATTTCGGCCATTTTTAATACAATATAAGTGAGTCAGATAAGTACGCGAACTGAGTTTAGTAAAGATATATCGATTTTTGCTCAAGTTATCATGTTAACGGCCGAGCGGAAGAACAGACGGTCGACTGTGTATAAAAACTGGGCGCGGCTTCAACCGATTTCGCCCATTTTCACAGAAAACAGTTACCGTCATAGAATCTATGCCTCTACCAAATTTCAGAAGTATTGGTAAATTTTTGTTCGACTTATGGTATTAAAAAGTATTCTAGATAAACTAAATGAAAAAGGGCGGAACCACGTCCATATTGAAATTTTCTTTAATTTTTGTATTTGGTTCACTATATCATTACTGGAGTTGAATGTTGACATAATTTACTTATATACAGTAAAGATATTCAATTTTTTGTTAAAATTTGACTTAAAAAAAATTTTTTTTAAAAGTGGGCGTGTTCTTAATCCGATTTTCTAATTTTTATATAGCACATATATAGTAATAGTAGTAACGTTCCTGCCAAATTTCATCATGACTGCCAAAATTACAGCTTGCAAAACTTTTAAATTACCTGCTTTTAAAAGTGGGCGGTGCCACGCCCATTTTCCAAAATTTTACTAGTATTCTATTCTGCGTCATAAGGTCAACCTACTTACCAAGTTTCATAGCTTTATCCGTCTTTGGCAATGAATTATCGCATTTTTTCGGTTTTTCGAAATTTTCGATATCGAAAAAGTGGGCGTGGTTATAGTCCGATATCGTTCATTTTAAATAGTGATCTGAGATGAGTGCCCAGGAACCTACATACCAAATTTCATCAAGATACCTCAAAATTTACTCAAGTTATCGTGTTAACGGACAGACGGACGGACGGACGGACGGACATGGCTCAATCAAATTTTTGTTCGATGCTGTTGATTTTGATATATGGAAGTTCATATCTATCTCATATCTATCTTATACCTGCGCTCTGCTCACCTGAGTATAACTAGAAACAAGTAAGGAAGGTTAAGTTCGGGTGTAACCGAACATTACATACTCAGTTGAGAGCTATGGTGACAACATAAGGGAAAATAACCATGTAGGAAAATGAACCGAGGGAAACCCTGGAATGTGTTGTATGACATGTGTATCAAATGAAAGGCATTAAAGAGTATTTTATGAGGGAGTGGGCCATAGTTCTCTAGGTGGACGCCATTTAGGGATATAGCCATAAAGGTGGATCAGGGTTGACTCTAGAATGCGTTTGTACGATATGGGTATCAAATGAAAGGTATTAATGAGTATTTTAAAAGGGCGTGGACCTAAGTTCTATAGATGGACGCCTTTTCGAGATATCGCCGTAAAGATGGACCAGGGGTGACTCTAGAATGCGTTTGTACGATATGGGTATCAAATGAAAGGTGTTAATGAGCATTTTAAAAGGGAGTGGGCCTTCGTTTAATAGGTGTTCGCCTTTTCGAGATATTGCCATAAAGGTGGACCAGGGGTGACTTTAGAATTTGTTTGTATGATATCGGTATCAAATGAAAGGTGTTAATGATTATTTTAAAAGGGCGTGTGGCTTAGTTCTATATGTGGACCCCTTTTCGAGATATCGCCATAAAGGTGAACCAGGGGTGACTCTAGAATTCGTTTGTGCAATATGGGTATAAAACGAAAGGAATTAATGAGTATTTTAAGAGGGAGTGGGCCTTAATTCTATAGGTGGACGCATTTTCGAGGTATCGCAATAAAGGTGGACCAGGGGTGACTCTAGACTTTGTTTGTACGATATGGGTATCAAATGAAAGGTGTTAATGAGTATTTTTAAAAGGGAGTGGGCCTTCATTTTATAGGTGTTCGCCTTTTCGAGATATCACCATAAAGGTGGACCAGGGGTGACTTTAGAATTTGTTTGTATGATATGGGTATCAAATGAAAGGTGTTAATGATTATTTTAAAAGGGCGTGGGGCTTAGTTCTATAGGTGGACCCCTTTTCGAGATATCGCCTAAAGGTGGACCAGGGGTGACTCTAGAATTCGTTTGTGCAATATGGGTATCAAACGAAAGGAGTTAATGAGTATTTTAAGAGGGAGTGGGCCTTAGTTCTATAGGTGGACGCCTTTTCGAGATATCGCCATAAAGATGGACCAGGTGTGACTCTAGAATGCGTTTGTACGATATGGGTATCAAATGAAAGGTGTTAATGAGTATTTTAAAAGGGAGTAATCCTTAGTTCCATAGGTGGACGCCGTTTCGTGATATCGCCATAAAGGTGGGCCAGGGGTGACTCTAGAATTCGTTTGTGCAATATGGATATCAAATGAAAGGTGTTAATGAGTATTTTAAAAGGGAGTGGGCCTTCGTTCTATAGGTGTTCGCCTTTTCGAAATATCGCCATAAAGGTGGACCAGGGATGACTCTAGAATGAGTTTGTACGATATGGGTATCAAATTAAAGGTATTAATGAGAGTTTTAAAAGGGGAGTGGTGGTAGCTGTATATGTGAAGGCGTTTTCCAGATATCGACCAAAACGTGGACCAGGGTGACCTAGAACATAATCTGTTGGATACCGCTAATTTATTTATATATGTAATACCTGCCAAGATTTTAAGGGTTTTTTATTTCGCCATGCAGAACTTTTTCATTTTCTTCTACTTAATATGGTAGGTGTCACAACCATTTTATAAAGTTTTTTCTAAAGTTATATTTCGCGTCAATAAAGCAATCCATTACCTTACCATATTTCATCCCTTTTTTCGTATTGGTATAGAATTATGGCATTTTTTTCATTTTTCGTAATTTTCGATATCGAAAAAGTGGGCGTGGTCATAGTCGGATTTCGTTCATTTTTCATGCCAAGATAAAGTGAGTTCAGATAAGTACGTGAACTGAGTTTAGTAAAGATATATCGATTTTTGCTCAAGTTATCGTGTTAACGGCCATGCGGAAGGACAGACGGACGACTGTGTATAAAAGCTGGGCGTGACATCAACCGATTTCGCCCATTTTCACAGAAAACAGTTAACGCCATACAATCTATGCCCCTACCAAATTTCAAAAGGATTGGTTGATTTTTGTTCGACTTATGGCGTTAAAAGTATCCTAGACAAATTAAATGAAAAAGGGCGGAGCCACGCCCATTTTAAAATTTTCTTTTATTTTTGTATTTTGTTGCACCATATAATTACTGGAGTTGAATCTTGACATAATTTATTTATATACTGTAAAGATATTAAATTTTTTGTTAAAATTTTACTTTAAAAAAAATTTTTTTAAAAGTGGGCGTGGTCCTTCTCCGATTTTGCTAATTTTTATTAAGCGTACATATAGTAATAAGAGTAACGTTCCTGCCAAATTTCATCATGATATCTTCAACGACTGCCAAATTACAACTTGCAAAATTTTTAAATTACCTCTTTTAAAAGTGGGCGGTGCCACGCCCATTGTCCAAGATTTTACAAATTTTCTATTTTGCGTATAAGTTCAACTCATCTACCAAGTTTCGTCGCTTTATCGGTCTTTTGTAATGAATTATCGCACTTTTTCGTTTTTCGAAATTTTCGATATCGAAAAGTGGGCGTGGTTATAGTCCGATATCGTTCATTTTAAATAGCGATCTGAGATGAGTACTCAGGAACCTACATACCAAATTTCATCAAGATACCTCAAAATTTACTCAAGTTATCGTGTTAACGGACGGACGGACGGACGGACATGGCTAAATCAAATTTTTTTCGATCCTAATTATTTTGATATATGGAAGTCTATATCTATCTCGATTCCTTTATATATGTACAACCAACCGTTATCCAATCAAACTTAATATACTCTGTGAGCTCTGCTCAACTGAGTAT
>JARSSU010006828.1:0-67873 GCA_029619165.1 Eurosta solidaginis | reverse complement strand
AATTAATAATCACCCTAAATATATGCATATCTCCCTGGAGTATAATCAATTTTCGAATAAAAACAACAACAAATGCGCTTTTATGTTTCAGCACCTTGTGGCAACATTCGACGCACTTTGAATTTCCGCTGCCTGCAAGCCACAAAACTATACACGAATTTTTTGTTGATATGACTTTGTTGTCACTTTGTGTTGTTTTGTTGCCATATTTACTCGACTTTTCTCTATTTATATCATTTATTTGTACTTAGCTGGTATGTACATATCATACATATGTTTGTTCATTCCTTTGCCCCACAGGGCTGGTTCGTCACATGTGCCACGCCACAATTTAACGCTCTAAATTCGCGTTACGTAATGGAATTTAAAGCGTTTCTTATCAGATTGGTCGTGTTGTTTTATCAACGCTTCATTTTGTGCGTCGAAATGGGAAAACGAAAGGCGACCGATCAGTGGCGTGTGTGTGTATGAGTGCGTGTTTATTTTTCATGCCACAAACCTATTTGCAATATGCTGCTGCTGGTAGTTGTGTGTATGTATGCGTGTGTGTGTTCATTGCCGATGCGCATTTATGTATGGATGTGAGTTTATTTCCTGTTGCGTTTTATTTGGTTTTCTATTCGACATTTTGTTCCAGTAAGTTAATGTGAATAATTATGATTGTGTGATTGCGAGTTTTTATCTGCTTTTTAGAGGCGTTTGGGAATTAACAATCATAAAAATGGGCATTTAAAATTATAACTATAACTATTTTGTTTCCTTTCAAATGTGTTAAGTTTTCTTAATATGCAGTGAAAGTGTAGACAGAATTATTGCCGTAATAAAAATCAATTTGATTTCCTTTTAAAGCAGTTATATAGTTAGTATTGTTTTATTAAATTTTGTTGTTATACATTTTTTTTATGGTAAATGACATATGAAGGCATGTGGAACTTTTTACTTTTATAACGATTGGATCACCTTCTATTTGGTTGGGTTAAGTATGTTATGGCGGGGCGACATATTTCGACTAAAAAGTCCCTTGAGATAGCAAACACCTGTACATAACTAATATACACTTTTATATACGATATATGACTAACCATGAAGTAAACGAATTTCTATTTTTTCATTTTTTCAAGCTATTACAACGCGCCGGTGCCGCAGATAAACTAAGTTCATACATCAGCCTCGATTTCAAAAATACAGTTCATTTAGTTATAATTCCCATTTACTGTCCACTACCTTTTCTCTTTCGTAGTTCTAGCAGATCTCTTTTTTTTCTTTTCCTTACACTATTCTTATACCTGTGAATATCCCCTACCTCTCCCTCTCCCTCTGCCGCTCCCTTAATCTTAATCTTCGTCTGAATTACTCTCATCTTATTACTTTCTCCCTCCCCCCAACCTTCCTCCATGTCCTTCCAGCTCTGTCTTTCACTGGGTCTTTCACGTGCTTTGTCCCTGAACATGTGCGCCTTTAATCCCTGCAGATGTTTATTTTCCTCTTATTGTCTATGTCTTGGTATAGCTTCCCTTACCTCTCACAAATTTCAGCAAAACGCGCAGATGAGATTTTTTGGATCCCTGGTGCACTTCCCAGAAGAATGTGTGTTCAAAATATTTACCTGCGCAAAACAGGCTTAGATTTTTTGTCATTAGGCCCTGAAGAAGACCAAAATAAAAGGTCGAAACGTTGGTGAGAAAATAAAAAAGGCGTTTTTCTGATTTATTGGACTGTAAACCCGGAACCAAAAAAACAAATTTACAGGCTTAGAAAGGTTTCTCAAATAATAAGCTAACCAAGAAGGTCCCCCGGTGTTACGAGTTGCCAAAGTCTGCAGTACTGTCACTAAGAACTGCCACTGCAAAATATGCAAAAGAGCTCAATATACATAAAAGAGGATAATGAAATGCTGAAGAGACAGTTTCTGCTGAATTCGTAGAAGCTTGGACTTCCCAGAAAACAACTGTTCTGATCTAGCTTCGCCTTCAAGAGAGATAAGAAAGCATCGTCGGAAGCATTATGATGAGATCCGGCACCTGCTTACTCAGCCGTTTTGATCCATATAAGCATAAGGAGGCCCTAAGCCAAATTCGCACTTAGTGATAAATACCTTCGCTGGATCGCGCCCGGTTGGCCCTGTTATTAATATACTTTAGTCAACCCCTACAGAAGAACACAGACTACCATGGTAGGCCAGCCATTCTGGCCCAACTTCATTCTGGATACTATAATTATAAATGTTAATTCAACCCTGTCCAGACTCAACCCCGACATATGTAATGTATGCACTGCATGCTAGAGGTTTACGCCGATCACTTTATCGGCGGCGCCGGCGTGTGGCACTGTAATATACCGGCGGCGGTGGCATTGACGGCGCGCCGTCGTACGTCGGCATTCTTACTTTAAAAAGCTTAACTTTCTATTTAAAAAAGGTTTTGTTTGTATGTAGGAAATCAACATTTTGGCCATTTCGGAAAGATCCGGGGTTTTTGCCTCAAATTCTCGCAGATTGTTCCAAAAATTTTCAGGAGTAGCTCCTTGCGGAGAGAATGTTCTTCATTAATTTACTCCATGGAGCCTTCGAACCTAACCCCGATCTAAGGGACTGGTACTAGCTGCGTCTGCCGAAAAAATTTAAGTACTTAAAATGGTCACACTTTTTTCTGTATGGCTCGTGCAAAACGTAGTTCTCACCGAAGGAGATGTTCTGGGCTAACTCCTAATGCTCGTTGTCGACACGATTTCTATACATCATTTGTGGCTCCTTGCTGGTCACGCACAAGGCGACTTACGGTTGTTATTAATGGTCTTTCAATACTCATGACTCTCATGGCACTGTTTTAACGATTAGAGCAAACGTTGGCCTATTGATGAACGCGCCAAACTGTTTTTTCGGCTGTTTTAAGAACTATAAATCCCGATGTATGAACAGTAGCAATCCTGTCTACCACCAGTCGCCACCACGCCACCTGGCCCTCACACCACATGCCATCACAGAAGCTATAGGACTACGACTTCGAACTCATACCTTCGCCGACGTCACTTTCCTAGAAGCTCTAGGTGTAGCTCCCAAGACTTTCTAAGGAATTTTTGTTCGCGCTATGCTGCCGATCACTACCAGAGAAACACTTTGAAACGTTAGGGAGTAACTATTCGGCCAAGGATACCGCTTGAAGCATAGTCCAAGTGGATATTGTTGCGTAACTCATGGGTGAAAATATTATAATCCTACATAATTTAAATTTTACAAGGACCCTGGATACATTTTTTTTAAATGCAGACCAAAATTTGCAGATGTTTGCGTTCGAAATATTGATTTCAATAGCCTTCGTTAAACCAAAACCTCATTTTAAAATGAAAGTGGACCGATTTTAAATTTAAAGATGTTAAGGTTATATGCCCAGTCCAAACGGTTGTTTTCTGGCCGTTTGATACCAGAATTCATTATGAATAACTGCGTAGCTTCAGTTTTTAGACTAGCTCGACTATCGCCTACGCTAGGGTAGTAGAACACCACTTTTGCTTCACCACTTTGAGTGTTCTTGCGAAGGACAAAGCCTCACCTGGTAAATATATTATGGCGAATGTTGACATACTAGGCTGTTAGTAAACAATCGCAACAACAAAACACAGCAAGCAGCGACACTTATGTAGAAGACAGCGAAGAGATGTCTCACACACACAGACGTAGTCATTCAGCCGAAGAATTTACTCACACATACACACACATATGGCTATCAGAAAAGCATCAACTACAAATATATACATGTATATAGCTGGTAACCAAGCATGAGATACAAATGTTCTCGAACTGTTAGCGAAATGACTAGACCTTAGGAGAAATGGGTGAACGAGAAAACCGAGAGTATAAAAGCAGCGCAAGCTAAGGAATCAGTAATCAGTTTGATTTAAACACGCTATTAGATGCGAAGTGAAGTATAAACTGTACTATTCCCCAAGTAGGATAATAAAGACCATTTTGCAATCCAGAATATTGAGTTATTTATTCGACAGTTCAGCGATTCGAACGTTAGCAGAAGGCTTCAAATAAGCAGAATTTCCCAAAATTCTTTACAATATATATCTACGTATTCACATATGTAACATGAGCCGTAACGTGTAGGTGATATTTAAACTTGGTTGATAGGCTAGAATCTATGTAATTCACTCCAAGTGACTAGTTGGGATAGGGCCGCCAACTTTAGGAAATGTCAAACCGGGAAACTTGGCAATTGAATGATGAAGTGTTAAAATCAAAATTAACATTTCACGCTATTTTAAAGTTTCGCAAATAAACAACAGATTCTTGTGATTTTTCAAACCCTTCTCATACGTACATATATCTTCAAACTTAAGTTTGAGGTGGGAATCATTTCAAAAGAGCGGTTAAGCCCCTGAAAACCAACTAAAGGATTTTGCATCACTGATTTCGCTTATTATTTTAGCCAATCGGAATATAGAATTTTTTGTGAAAATCGTACTTTTTTGGGTAATTTGCCTTTTTAACAACTTAAGGACAATTTGAAAACATGCTCACTTGGGTCATTTTATTCGAATTCATTGTTCTCTATTAATTTTTTGAAAAAATTATGAAAGGGAGCATTTACAGTTTTATATAACTTTTCTTTTAGTGTTTTGTTTAAACAACTTGGTGAATATGGTCAAAATCCGTGATAAGCCGGCATGGAAAGCGCCTGTTTTTTTAATATAACTTTTGAACAGTTAGAAAGAGTTAAGTTTCGCAATTGGATTCTTATAACTGGCAGTGATGCGCATCCGTTGATACCCATTTCGACTATATCGGACCAATTTTCGACATGAACAATAAATGGCCTAGACAGTCTTAAATTAGTAGAAAATATAGTTCCGCGCCGGATACCGCCGCCGCCGCCGCCGCTCCGATTATTATGACATTCGGCGGCGGCGTGCGAAATCGAAGATAATCGGTGGCGTATATCTCCACTGCATGCGTTGCGTTCTGACATGATACCAATCATCTTTTCAATTGCAATGTGAAACCAATGCCTCTAGCACAATTATATCTCCCTCCGAACCTGTTGAAACTGCTAGTTTTCTTGGACAACCGTCTAGAGGACTTCGACGACAATTTGTGAGTGGTCGCACCTATGAGTGGAGCAAAGCACTGTCAGCAAAAACAATGTGAAAGTAGTAAGATTATGTATAGGTACAGTAATAGGACTGGGAGAGAAATAATAATGGGATTAGGCAAAGGTATAGAACGGGAATAGGAGTATTAATAGGAATAGGAAAAGGAATGGAAACATATATAGGAATAGGAGTGGGAATAGAACTAGGAATACGAATAAGCAAAGGAATAGTATAAGGAAAAAGAAAAGGAATAGAACTAGGATTACGAATAGCAATGGAATGAATACAGATAGGAATATGACTAATAATAGGAATAGGAAAAGGAATAGAACTGGAAATATAAATAGGAACAGGAATGAGAATAGGAATAGTCAGGGCCGGCTCTACCATATACGCAAACTACGCGACCGCCTAGGGCACCAAGTTCTAGGGGAACCAAATTCGATAAACACTTTTGTATTAAAAATCATTTTTGCAGAAATTTTGTAGGGGCCCTATATTTAGTTTCATTAAAAAAAATTTAATTTTCACCTTAGTTGTATTTTACAACACAACTTGTCTGGTCTCATGCCCAATTTAGTATTTGTTGACGATACCAATGTCGGTTGTGAGTGGCGAGCGTAGCTTTTCGAAACTAAAATTAATCAAAACGTACTTGCGTTCGGCCATGACTCAAGAAAGGCTTGTCGGTTTAGCATTGCTATCAGTAGAGCAGGAAATTGCACAAAAATTAGGTTTAAGTAAAATTATATCACGTTTCTCTGAGTTGAAGGCGCGGAAAATGAAGTTTTAGTAAACTCTAAGATAATTAAAAATAATTTGTGTGTTATATTTTCGTTCTTTTGTTGAAAAAAAAATATATATATTTAATATGCAAAAGAAATATTTTTTTGTTTTATTGACACTAAGTTTGAATTTAATATTTCTGATCTCAATTTTCGATCATTTCTTTCTATAAATACGGGAGAAAGGGGCCGCAAATAAAAACTCGCCTAGGGCTACAAATTCTCTTGAGCCGGCCCTGACCACTGGAGATCACTGAAGCAGGTCTCAGAGATACAGATAATATCTACTGAAGACTGAGATAAACGAAAATCCCTGAAAAAAAGCAGGGAATTTTGCGATCGATTTTTAAGTAACTTCCCGGTGGCCTAGAGACTTGAAACTTGGCGCACAGTTCGAGGCTTGGTGACAATATAATTTATAGAAAACAAGATTCCGCTAGGTGGCGCGCTAAGATAACTACAAATCCTTGAAAAACGAGGGAATCTTGCAAACGATATTTGAGTAACTTCCCGGTGAGCTGGAGATATGAAGCTTGAGCCGTAAGTCAGAACCCGGTGACAATGCAATATCTTATCAAAAACATTCCGCTAGGTGGCGCATGGACGAGATATAGGAAAATTAATTTTAATTTGGGAATATATCAGTCCATTTTTACTAACTTTACGGTTACTAGAGCTTGTAACTTAGCACACAGTTCGAGACCCGGGACATTCAATTTATTACCTAGAGACTTCAAACTTGGCACTTAGTTAGAGGCCTCGTGACAATACAACTTAGAGAAAACAAAGTTCCGCTAGGTGGCGTGCTAATTGAGATATCTACAAATCCCTGAAATACGAGGGGAATCTTGCGATCGATTTTTGAATAACTTTTGCAGTGAGATAGAGGCTTAAAACTTGGGGCGGTGGGTCAGAACCCGGTGACAATGCAACATCTGATAAAAAAAATGTAGGGGCAGAGTGAGATAGTAGAAAACAAATTTTAATTTTGGAATCTTTCAATCCATTTTTAACTAACTTCCCGGTTACCTAGAGACTTCAAACTTGGCACTTAGTTAGAGGCCTCGTGACAATACAACTTAGAGAAAACAAAGTTCCGCTAGGTGGCTCGCTAGCAAGATAACTGCAAATCCTTTAAAAACGAGGGGAATATTGCGATCGATGTTCGAGTAACTTCCCGATGAGCTAGAGACATGAAACTTGGGCAGTGGGTCAGAACCCGGTGACAATGCAACAGTTGATCAAAAAATGACGCTAGGTGGCGCATGGATCGAGATATAAGCAAAATTTGTTTTTATTTGGGAATGTTTCCACCCATTTTTAACTAACTCCCCGGTTACCTAGAGACTTGTAACTTAGCACATAGTTCGAGACGCGGTAACAATACAATTTACAGAAAACAAAATTCCGCTATGTGGCGCGCTAAGTGAGATAACTACAAATCCCTGAAAAACGAGGGGAATCTTGCGATCGATTTTTGAGTAACTTACCGGTGAGGTAGAGACTTGAAACTTAGGCGTGGGTCAGAACCGTGACAAAGCAACATTTGATCACAAAAAATTCACTAGGTGGCACGAGGATGGAGATAGTAAGAAAACAAATTTTAATTTGGGAATTTTTCAATCCATTTTTAACTAACTTCCTGGTTACCTAGAGACTTGAAACTTAGCACTTAGTAAGAGGCCTGGTGACAATACAACTTATAGAAATCAAAGTTCCGCTAGGTGGCGTGCTAATTGAGATAATACAAATCCTTTAAAAACGGGGGGAATCTTGCGATCGATTTTGGAGTAACTTCCCGATGAGCTAAAGACATGAAACTTGGGACTTAAGTCAGAACCCGATGACAATGCAATATTTTATCAAAAAAATTCCGTTAGGTGGCGCATGGATTGAGATATTGAAAGAACTAATTTTAAATTGGGAATCTGGCATACGATTTTTAACTAACTTCCTGGATATCTAGAGACTTGAAACCTGAAACATAGTTTAAAACTGGGCGACAGTGCAATGTTTGATCAAAAAAATTGAGCTACGTAACGCACAAGGCTAACTATTTAGAAGATTAGGCCATACCCTCATGGCTAGCCTCCAGAGTGTAGCAGGCATTGTAGAATTACACCTCGTTGAAGGCACAACTCAATGCACGTCCTTGCATACTTTTAGGCATACGCTACTTTCACCACGATTCTTTTAGACTTTCAGGCGTTTGCGAATTTCACCACGATTTTCAGCTGTGCAAATTAAGTAGCTGACCAACGAGGTGGAATTCTGTTGTTTTCGCCATCGTTGTCAGCGAAAATTCCACTAATTCTCTTAAATCTTGCTATTTTGAACAAATACATAAAGATAAGAATTTTCACTTAGGAATTACTTAAATTGCTAATTAAAGTTGCAATTGCCTTTTTTGTAGGCAGTACTAAAAAACTGAAAATAAAAAGATGATAAAAAATTTTTAAGTACTACCTTTATATAAATGGACCAAAAAATAGAAGGCAATTTTTGCTTTAATACAGACATAGTCTTGTTGAATTTTAACTAAAAAACTTTAACAATAACTCTTGTAAAAAATTTTGGGATTTAAAATTATAAAGGTAGAGCGCGTGTTTAAATTTTAAATAATCAATTAGTTAATCCCAAGTACATGGTTTGCCTTAAATCGATAGATTGCGCCCCACCTTATAATCTTAAATCCCAAAAATTCTGTTACAAGAGTTATTGTTAAAGTTTTTTGTCAAAAATTCAACAAGACTATGTCTGTATTAAAGGAAAAATTGCCTTCTATTTTTTGGTCCATTTATATAAAGATAGTCCTTAAAATTTTTTTATCATCTTTTTATTTCTTAGCCAGCAGTATATTCATTAATCTTCGATAAACTATATTTCCCATTTTCGCAAACTTTGTCAGCATACAGACAATTCAAAGAACCGGTTCTGTAGGCGGCGTATCCAGTTATGAAAATTAGTTTATCTTAATTTTGTCAAGCCCATGCCGCGGTTTGAGTTACTTGGTATAGTTAAGTTTTTCGTTTCTCCGTTTATCTGAAGAACAGTTGTCCATTTTTCTAACTCGAGTTTCAAGTACTTAGAATTATTTTTAGTTCGTTACAAATCTACTTTGAGTGTTCTAAAAATCTGTTAGACCTGCTTTTCGGAACTTTTGAAACCGGGTTTCGCTCAAACTAGTCTCATTTTGCTGTTTCTCTAACATCGAAAAATGTTGGTTCCTTAAACAATCTGGTTTTAAGGAAAGGTTACTCGGCTATCTGCATCACTTAATACAATAAAAAAAACCAATTTTGTGAGTAGAATTTTTATGGCACAAGATATAGGTTATTAAACCTAGAGGATCCATGTGCATATCAACTTTCGGCATCTACTAAGTATTCATACAAAAATACATTTAAGATAGCTGCATAAATTACAACAATTTCGGTTATCTATCGGTACTAGTCCAAGGACGGGAGCAACATGGAGAGCGTAGCAATTAAATGTACACAGCGGGTGTCACACATACCACCTAAGACGACGATCCCTACAATAAGATCATTGCAACAACAATTTAACTAAATTACAAATACAAATGTATGTGGTAGACGTTCAGTGTGTGGGATCGACAATGACGACGACAAGCCTATTGAAATAAAATCATCAATTAGTTATCTCTATGGTGTGGACAGGTCCTTTGCATTCTCATGCGGCGCGTGATAATAGATTGTCAACTGGGTGCATGTAAGTACATATTGCCAAGAACAACAACAACAACAATAACAAAAGAAGGTGAAGAGATGTACGTAATTGATCGCTTCTAAGATTTCATTGTCTCATGATTTTGTTGTTGTTATTGTGTGCATAAGCAGTTGCAAGTGTTTGCTGCATCTTCCTATTTCCTGTGGCGCGTACATGCATCCTTGATTTAGGCTTGGATTTGTGCACTTTACTGGTACATTCTATTTGTTGGTTTGTCAACATTGTTGTTGTACCTACATACGACACCCACATACAGTAGCTGCTAGACTGTGTTTTTCTTTTTTTTTGACAATTTTTTGCTGCTATCTCTGGTGTTGTTTCTTTATTGCCTTTAGCGTTCTATGACTTATCGTTGGCCACCAACTTTGATATTTTTATAGAAATTTAATTTATGTGTCAGTCCAATCTTATTGGTCGGTATGCGTCTTTTATTCTAGTACACTAGTACACTAGTATGTATGTACATATGTGTTGATGTTTTTTTTTGTTTTTGAAAAAGCCGTCGAATGATTGCCAATTGTTGCTTTGCCACTTTTGCAGTTCAAGTGATTTATGTGTTTTTGATAGTTCAGCTTCCTTTCGGGCATTGTGTGAGAATGCGAAAATCTTTTGACTTGAGATTTTATTTCGTTCGGTTTTTCTTGTTCGGTTTTTGCTATTTTTCAACGTGTGTGGTCCATGGAGTTTGTGGTTGAGTGATCTTTTTATTTTGCTGGGTATTACGGTAGCATTTTTTGTGGCTAAATGAGTGATCGATTGATTGGCGGTGGTTAAAAATGTTCGTAGTCATCTATATGTATTATATATTTTTTATATTCCAAAAACTTAAATATAGTCAGGCATAAATTACCGGTTAAACGATGCTTAAAACTATTAGTGATATTTGCTCATATTGGTTATCTTAAAATAATGGTTACCTTGTATGCTATGCGTCCCCAATATGGTCGCCGTGTCTAAAAGAAATACACTAGAGAAAACTGCAAGTCTGTCAAAACAACGCGCCTAGAAGTGCCACGGTATGGCTTCTCATGTCTCCAAAACATCATCTACCTAGCGAAGCGAGAATACTCCACTTAACGGAAATAAATGAAATGCTGAACAAACACTTTCTGCTGCATACCCAGAATTCAGCAATATGAAGAAAAGAAGCATGAAAAGACCCTCAGAGACATCCATAAATAGACGTCGGACTACACTGCCAAGGATTGCCCGTTGAAGCCCGTTCTTAAAGACAAATACCCTAAGCACGCAGTTGAGGAAAGCAACCTTTGCATGGAGATGCGCGTCACTCAACTTCGAGTTGGATACTGTTACATATTAAACTCTTATTTATCCAAAATCAAACCCGATATACACCAACCATCTCTTCAATAGCAAAGTGTAACCAATACCCTTATTTCACTAGTTCAACTCTGTTAAAACTGCGAGTTTTCTCAAACTTCCGTTAGAGGATATTGATGAAAATTAATCAGTGGTCGCACCTATTAGATGGAGCAAAGCACTGCTACAACGACAACAACAACCTTAGAATCAAGACTAACACCATTATATCATCGGGTTTTCAGCTATGTCGGTGATTTAAATTTGCAGTTTGTAATATTTATCGCAAGATTCCAACCCTCCCGTTCAATTTTCCTAAACGTCTAGATCCGTTGGACAAACTTTTTGTCATATGCAGAGCTGCTCAACCCCTATACACCTGTAGTGCTTTGATTTTAGTTTTGCTCTGAAGAATAAGGACAGATACAAATTCACACTTTGAATATAAAAAAAATTTTCATAGCACTACCGTATGCCATCACGTATAAATTCGATTCAAATGAAAATGCCTGAATTTCATATGAAAGTGCAAAGAAAAAGCACTTCACCAGTACTTCGGTATGATACTCAAATTTACACTAAGAAATTGACAACAAAAATATTGTAGCACTGAGAAAAATTTTAATACAAAATTTATTCTTCAAAGGGACCTTGAAAGTTCTTAAAACATTTAAATTAATTTTTATTTTTTTCAATTAAAAGAAGTCTACATATAATTTTGTATATGTATTGTAATTTCTTATTTATGTTTTGTTTATAATTTTTATTGTTGCCGAGTCTTTGAGATTATATATTAGCACTTCAATATACAAATTTTTGAACAGCTCTGACCATATATGTTAAACTCTAATTGAACTATGAACCCGTTTCAAATTTCAGGTTTCTAGCTCACCGGGAAAAAGTTGATCCCAAGACTCCAAGCTTCGTATTAATTTTCTAATAACCTTTTCCAGTGTGCTAATTAGGTTACATTTTTTCTGGCTTCTGTTAAAGCGCCTTGGTGCCCTGAACTGAGTATGTGGTTTCTTGTTTTCAGTTTAATTCAGAACTAGTTAAAAATCGAGTATTAAACTTCAGATCCCCTGCATTTTTCTAAATATATTGCTACCAGGCGCGTATCTACGGGGGGAATAGGGGACACGCCCAAAAGGTGGAGAAATTTTATTTTTCAAATACTTTACAGGACAAAAATGAAATATCCAAAGAAAAAAAGTATTCAAATCTTCAATACTTAAAGTATTTGAAAAATAAAATTTTGTATGGAAAATCTTTAAGTCCAAGGTGTGGAAATGAAAAATCTAGCATCAGTACTGCGGGCCATTTTTGCTCAACAGAATATCATAGAGAGTAAAATTTGCGTATGTGCTTTTCCTTGCGTGCAAAAATGTGCTCAAGAACATTTTTTTTTGCTCGGTTTTTGCAACAATTTTAAAAATAGAAATTTATTTTATAGAAACAAAAAATGTGCTCTTAAAGAGTTTTTAATTACAAGCAAATTGGTGTTTGAATTGCCGGTAAAAGTCTAGTTGAGGGTTGCCTGCTAATACGCTACCAAAAATATCGAGAGAGGTGTCAAAAGCGCGTACTGACCTTGACAATAATAATATGAAAAATAAACTCAATTCAGTAAAAAAAATAACTTAACATACATAAATTTTTCAATTCACATTGTCAGTTTTATTTCATATAAAATAAGATTACTGGAGCACTTACATAAATGAAATGTTAGATTTCATTGTTTGATTTGCTTACATTAACTTTTTCTAAATATGTACATTTTAAGAGCTTGATTCAGCCAAGGAAAACCTTCCGTGCTTTTTGGTCTGCGAATATGGAAATGACCGATTCAAAACTAATGCTGCGTGCAAGCCTGGACTCCAACGCCAATGTTCCAAGGCATGTCAATCGATTGTGGCTCATAGTAGAACGTAGAAAATTTTTCACGCGAGACAATAGACTAAAAGAACGCTCCTCTTCAGCCACACTGACTGGAAGTGTGCAAAATTTCTTAATGCTATGCAGATGTTCGGAGATAATACTTCCATCTTCAAGTCATGAAATTTGTTCAGAAGTTGAAATGGTGGCAGCGAAACACATCCTAAATTTGCTATGTGGATGGCTTTGAGATGAATGATTTCATCTATTAGATCCGTAGAAATATCGATACCATAAGTCGTGCAGAATGCCGCTGCCTTTTCTCTGAGCTCTTCTTCCGTCAGTTCCTGATACTTCCACAAAAACTAAATTTAATAGCAATGTCATTTACGGCTTCGAAACGTCGTGTCATGTTAATAATCAAGCAGTCCAAAAGAACGTAAAAAACTTGCTGTTTGAATTGAGTTTTGGAATCACAATCAGGTGATTCGCCAGATAATTCATCGAACTGGCGCTTTCTTATCTTCCTTGTTTTCTCTGCGAAGGTATTCACAACTCCTATAATCCCTGCCAGAATTTTACATTCTTGAAGATCGACCATTGATCCCTGAACTTTTTCAACTCATCAATTAGGCTACGTATATTTTCTGTTTCCACGTCCAGTGTGGCATTTCTAGCTTGCAGTACCAGATTGCGATGGTTTATTACCGTCAACACTTTGAGCCAAATGGAGGCTAAGAGGATACACTCAAATTTACACATATATGCTTCAATACCTTCCAAATCCGTTACTGTTTCCGAACTCAGATTTAAAAGCTTGATTTCATCAATAGCTTTCTTGCGGAATGTGAGTTGCGAAAGGTTTCACACTATCCACACGAGCAGACCATCGTGTTTCTGACATGCTGTGCAAGGAGCAATTAGTTTTTTCCTTGAGAATTTCCCATCTCTGAGGGCTTGCGCTAAAGATATTATACATTTTCTGTGTATTACCGAAAAATGTGATGACTTCTGCACAACATTCAGCAGCTTGCACTCCACATAAATTTAAACTATGACAAGCACAAAGTGCAAATATTGCCAGGGAGTTAGTTATCTCTCAGTATATGAATCTACGCTCCTTTGTAATGACCGCTTATATTACTGCCATTATCATACACTTGCCCACGGCAGTCATCCAGTGGAATATTGTGCTTTTTTAGAGTGCTGCGAATCAGCTCAGCGCTAGCTTCTCCTGTTTTTACGTTACAATCGACAAACTCTAAGAAGCGTTCTTGGATTTTCCATTTTCCGGAGTCCCTGTCTAATAAAACATAACGCAATATAAAAACAGTCTGCTCAATATGCTCCGAATCAGGGGTCGCATCCACTTTTACTGTGTAATACTTGACGGACTTTGTCTCGCCTTCTATCTTTCTAATTATTTGACAAATAATGTGCTTGGAGACGATTCTTTTTCGTTTGAGATTCCCTCACCTTCTCCAAATGTCCATGCAATAGGGGGTCATAATTGCTGATCAGTTCCAAAATACTCCAGCGAGCTGCTCTATTTTTAAGGGTTTCCGCTAAGAGAAAATCCACTGAACTGGCATTTCGAATTCTCATTTCATATTGGCGCCACTCTATATAGCAAGTTTTATGATTTGGACTATTTTCATGTTCAGGAATTTTGTCGTGTGACCTCTTTCAACCTTTTTCTTTAGAATAACCTGAAGATTTTTTCAAAACTGATCGGGTATTTTTGGAAATTTTGCTGAAAAGCCGGCATGGAACAACAAAAAAGCGCTTCTTTTGTTGCACTCAAAACGAGCCAATCACGCTTTACTTTTTCTCCGTTTTTTTATAGTAGTATGAGTGTGATTTGAAGGAAATGGCGACCACAAAAGTCGTTTGGAAGTCGAAATAAAATGTGATTTTAAGTTAGTTGAAGCATTTTTGACAGATAGCGCTTATAAAATTGTGTCCAAAAACGCGGCCTGAAAGTATTTAAAAACAGAATACATATATACTTTCGAAATACTTTGAAATCGAAAGCTTACATTTGGTATTATTAAGCGCTGTACGCAGATCAAAAAGCATTCAAGAAAAATTCGCATTTTTCTTGAGCATGAAAATAGGAGTAGGGCACAAAATTTTGGCATTTCACGATGCATGGAAATTTTACATGAATACCGCTTTTATAAAAAAAAATTTATGAAACTTTTTGATACCATTTGAATTAGGTTGTGTGGCAGCGGTCCAAGGAGCTCACTTGAACATTTTTATGTTGGTCCGTGGTGTTATAAAGGTAAAACTGGCTGCCAGTTATTTAGCAAATCGCTGCGTGGCAACGGTAAAGCTACGAATAAAGCTCGCATCGATCTTGAAAATTTTCTTAATAAAGTTGAATACGTCCGTCCTCGGAAAGTCTGGACAGCTGAGCATAAAATGCCTGGATGACTTCACTTCGTCGTCCTCCATACAGCATGGACTGCCGTTGCGTAGTAACCTTTCAACACTTTAATTACCATGGATAGATGAGCTTTTGTGAACCGAAAAAGCTCCTTCGAATGCTTGCCGTCAACAACCATAAAGACTTCGACACACGGCCAGAGGGCATCAGAGACCCAGCGATTGCTAAGCTGCCGCGAGGCTCACATGTCCAGAAACAGAGAGCAAGTGGCTATGGAATCTCAAAATCTTCACCGGCAGACACGTTCAACTAGCCCGTGACCTGTAACAGGTCGAGGCCAGCCAACAGTGGCTGTGGATATCCTTATGTCCCAGCACCCAGAAAATTTGTATCAGAAAACAGGAATATGAAACGCAAGTGCGGTCTAACAGCCCTCGACCTCACGGTGGCAGACTTAGCGTTTTGATAGCCGCCTGACTATCGGAGTAGATGTTAAATTCCCTTACAGTTACAGCATCCCATTTTCCGCATACTTTATAGCGGTGACCTCCGCCGGAAGACGCTATGTGTCGGGCAGCATAAATTTCCGGGCAACATCAAGCTCATGGCAGAATACTCCACCCCAACCCCAATCAGTCTGGATCCACCCGTGAATAGGTTTACCAGCCTTCCGTCCCATATTAATTCACTTCACTCCATTCCTCCCTTGAGGAAATACGAGTGGTGAATGTGGCAACGGAGCGAAACCCAGCGCACAGTATTCTGCCCTGCCAGCGATGAAGTCGAAGTCTGTCATAATGTTGGAGTGCCCGTAATTCACATGCTTACCTCGTCACGAAGCTGTATTTGCAAAATTTTCCCTGCATAAAAAATTTACCATGCTATGCCTGACATTCGGTAATCTCTCTCCTGACAGATTACTTAATCTTCATATCAATTTGGGGTTACAACACCATGACACCAAGGCATATCCCATATAAGAATATTTTTTAAAATTAAATGCTCAACTTAAAAATGTAAAAACCTAATTAACTCAAATCTCTTAGAATACAAATATTGTAACCAAAAATATGACATTAATATGACAAGTACAGTCCAAAAATACATACTCAGCATAGCCGAGAAACGACGACTTGTGTGGTCCAAGAGTTTTCCTTTTGAAGACACTGATAAAACGAGAAAAACACAGAACAAAGAGATGAGCACAGCAAAAGGCCTTGTCAAACGCAAGAAACAATAAAATAATGAACAACAATTGCCAATTGTTCGATACTCATTTACTATGCAACAACAATTTTTAAAGAAACAAAAAACATGATTTGGCCCACATTATTACATAGTAGAAAGACAGAAAAAATGCTTTGTCAACAGAAAGACAAGTCAACCCCCCTCAATTCTTCTACAAAGACTCTTTCACTGAGAGCAAAGCGTAGTACCCAAAAAACCCAACTAATGAATCGTTCAGGAAGACTCAGTGTAGGAAATGCAAGTCGTTAATATGAAAATAATTTTTACCAAAATTCCAATATAGATAGTTTAATTGTGTGAGTTTCTGTGTATGTGTGTGTATGATGAGAAGTGAGTTTGAAAAGTCAACTAGAGCCACAACAAAAGACTAAATAGTTGTGCGTGTGAAGACAATTACAAAGAACTAAATACTTAGGCAGCTAATAATAATGAATTTCGATGAGTAGGCGGAGGCGGAGAAAGATGCGCAAAAACAATAATATAACGACGACCACCAACGTGATAATGATGTTGATCTCGCCGACAAGCAGTTAGCACAGTAACGGTGTAGAAGCACGCATATGAATGCACTTGTAATCGTTTGAAGGAGTATTGCTGTAATCTTCTGCAATCGAATTGCAAAAAATAAGAAGATGCGTACATTTTAATATCTCTACAATATACCAACAGGGAAGAAGCGAATACTCAGGGATTCAAGGGGTTGATAAGCGCAATACAAAGATGTATATTGGTACGATTTTCCGTCATCCCTTGTCAAATTTGGTTTTGAGACAAACCGGTTTCGGCGTTGTGCCATCATCAGTGTCGATTTTCGTTCTGATCTGTTGTTGTCATTTGTCCTGTATTTATAGTTCGTAGGTATATGAGCAGGTATTGTCAAATTGATGCTTGTGTATATTTAGTTATGTGTATGTGCTGTGTGTTCATTCAGAACCGAGGGGTTTACTAATAGATTTGTGTGGCTGACTGGGGTAGGTAGAAATCGGTGATTTTAGTCGTTTGACCTTCTTTGTCGGTTTTTTTTTGGTGTGATAATTGTTTTGTGTTTATTTGTTGTTGTGTGTTTGGCTGTTGTACCTGTGTGATTAAGTTGTTTCCTGTAAACAAGTTTTAAAGGCTCGAATATTTGTGTCAGAAATTGTGTTTATCTGTTCGTTTATTATTCTACCGTCGAATGTTTTCTGTTTGTAGATTTCCATGTTTTCGAGTACGTTGAGACGTCGGCCCTTTTCCTGTATGTGAAGAACCCTAACTGTTTTATTAATGTTTGCTGGGGAACATTCATTCTCGGTCATGTGATTCGCGAAGTTAGACTCGGGTATAATGTTTGGATTCCGTATTTTTTTGTTGTAATCTCTAATATGTTCTCTGGACTTCGTTCTTATTTGCCGTCCTATTTGTCCTATGTAACTATGTTGGCATCCGTGGCTGCTAAACGGATCGTCTGAGTTAGTGTTAGTTCTTAGTTTTTGCCCTAGATTGTTCGATGTTTTGAATGATGTGTTAATGTTGTATTTTTTAAAGAAGTTTGCCAATTTATATGTTGCTTTTCCAGTATATGTCATAGTCGTCCAGCTATTATTTTCCTTTTCATTATTTCTTTTTGGTTCTCCATTTGTCCTTCTGAGCTTATCACTAGTGCTTTTGTATATCCCTTGTTTGCAGCGATATTATATATGACCTCAAGTTCTCTCTTATATGCCTCTTGTGTAAGAGATGTTCTTTCAAGTCTATGTACCAAGTGCCTTAATGCTGCATTTTTATGCTATTTGGGGGTGATTTGAGGTATTATGTATTATTGTGTCGGTGGCCGTTGGCTTTCTATATATGTCATAGCTAAATCTTTTGGCTTCTTTATCAATATTTATCTTGAGGTCTAGACAATTGATTCATCCGTCTTTTTCGGTTTCCGTTGTAAATTTTATATTTCGGTGCTGCTTGTTGAGGTACTCCAGTACAAGCTCTTCGTTATTTGTAGTTAAAACGCATATTATGGCATCCACGCATCTAGCATAAAATGACACGCCTAATTTAGACTTCAGCTCCTGTATTTATTTTTCTTCCAGATTTTGCATGACCATTTCCATAAGAATGGCTGATGTGGGGCTTCCCATTCCAAGACCGTTTGTTTGTCTATATATTTTATTGTTGAATTGAAAATAGTTTTGACGTAAAGTGGTTCTTAGCGTTTTTGTGATTTGCATACTTTTCACTTTGTTTTTTGTATTATGAACTATTGTTGAGCTAACTATGTCCAAAGTCTCCGATAGTGGTATAGATGGGTATAAATCTTTTATGTCAAAAGATACCAATTTGCTGTTTCTTGTTAGCTCTACGGTCTCGAGTCTCTCTATTAGTTCTGTTGTGTTAGCTATTGCATATTCATTTCTTAGCTTTAGAGTATCTATCAATATCTTTTTCGATTAGCACCGTGGTGTTTCCTTTGTCCGCTTTCGTTGTGACAATATTGTATTTCCTTAGTTTATGCCGTAGATTCTTTATTGTTTTCTCCTCTGTATTCGATTTTTGTCCTTCCTGTGCTTTCACCTCCTTTTTTATGATTTCCCTGCACATGTGTCTTGCGTGCTCCTGTTCTTCCTGTGGTATCAATACAAAGCTTTATAGCTTCAAAGCTTCCGCAACCCAGTTGTCAACCTCACCTACGCGAGGGGAATCCTGTAACAAATATGAGTGTATCATACATAGCAGGCGAGGCTCTGGCGAGCCCAAGTTCCTCGTGGAACTAGAAGGTGGGGAGGGCGGGATGGCCTATAAGGTTTAATGTGGTCATATTAATCGTTCCCGAGATGGTCGGGATAGTGCCTTGATGGTGATTTGTTACCGGAACGTACCGAATCCATAGCCGGCAAAGGACCATTAACACCGGTAACACTCCCCAAAGCCCTAATATACTTAAAACAACAACAAAAAGCGAATACTCATAACGTGGCTACTAAACAAGTTACTTTTATAAGTCTTAGAGGACTACAATAAAACTTCAAAAAAATTACCAAAAAATGCTGCATTATGATTCTATTATGAGCAAGAAGTGAGGTTCAATGATTCCTGTTGGTTTTCCGAAGGTGATTCTTAATAAGAGAGACCTTTGCTTTTGTTGTTTTTGTAGCAGTGCGATCACTCACAAATTGTCATCGATATCCTTCAACAAGAGTATGAAGAAACTTTGCATTTTCAACAGGGTTGGACCAAAGGGATATGAGTGTTAGAAGCGATGGTGTCACATCGGAATTGACAATATGGATGGTGTCATGCGGGGACACATCACAAGTAGGACCTACATTGGGTATGTCAGGATTGATTCTGGATATGTAAGAATTTAATCTATTACAGCATCAAATTGAAGTTAAGCTAGAGTGACGCGCGTCTTACTGGGAGACTGCTTTCCTCAACTGCGAGCTTCGGTATTTGTCATTGAAAGAAGGGGTTTACTGGGAATTCATTGGCATATTAATTTGCAGACCATTTTAAAGCTTTTTTTGTTGAAACGGCTGAATTCTCTTGTGTAGGAGTTCTTAATAGTGTTTACGTAGATGACTGCATAACTTCCTGGGAGGCGGTCCTCTACAACTAGATTTCTGTTGGGATGCCTAGGTTTCTGAGTATTTAACATACAGTTAGTACATCATTTAATTATTCTCCTTAATGGAGAGTATTCTCGCCTCCCTGTGTAAACGGTGCTCTGGTGATATAATGGCTCATATCTCACGACCGCCGGTTCTATGCTTTCTTCGACAGCTGGTTCTATGTACTGGAGCACCTTGTAATATTTCCCAACCCAGAGCTGAAATATCAGTGCAGCCGGTTAACTTCATTTATGAGGTACCCTCGTTATGAATGTTCAGGTACATTCTAGGTAGTTAGATAAGGTTGACGGGAGAAATGACCAACCAGTTCGACTTTCGAGAAAATCGATATATTGTTCAAATCCCTTAGCTCTTACCCTTTCAATTTTGAACTAACAATAAACTGTTGCCGATCTCTTCAGGAGATGACTCACAAGAATCGTATACACCTCACCTAGGTCTCGGCGTACAGGGAAATTGAGGGAAACTGTATTACAGACGAATTTCTTAGAAAGGGCACGACAAAACAGAATCATCCTGACAAAGCGCGCTTAGATTTACGCTTAGATTCTAAAAGAGTACATTGACCTTCAAGCCAACGATATATTGCTACAAACCCCACGGTGAAAGACAGCTATGGAAGTCTAACCACAAGGCGATTTTAAGAGATACCGTCACGTTTGTACCGTGAGTTGGGATACAATCTCCACACTTGTTAGAGTACTAACTGAGCACTGCTTCTTTGGCAGACCAGCAGAAAGTGTTAGGTGCGTCCTATTGTCGATACTGTAAAATTATAAAAATGGCGAAGGGGATGAAAACGCTAGATCACTCAGTGCGATTACCCGGCATTAAGTGGTGCCGCACAGCGCTCCCTTTATGGATAATCTCTGCAAGGTCGTGGAGTACAGCCTCATAGACGCCACCGACGTCAAACGTGCTTTATCTCCACTACCTGTTCAGATAGAGAATCAGGAGTAGAATATGACTCTATTTCGGTGCGTTTCGATCAAATCTCAGATAGAGCTTTCTGGATAGATCGGTCTCGTGTTGATATCTATTTCTTTAGAACGTTATATGAGCACTCTATCATTGGTCGAGAATTTTGGTAAATGAATTGTTATTTATAATGGTCAGATCAGCCTCTAGCAAATACCTGCTGGGTTGATTATAAGGGTAAAAGCCAAGCTCAATTCATACATTTCACTATGCTACCGTGTGTTTTTGCAACTCGCTGCCAACAGATTGGAGTTTATATAAGACTTATTTGTTTTGTGTTCGAGTGTAAGTAGGCTGAGAACTAGGACGAAATACATGTAATGGTATATAATTGGCTGAGGTAGTTAGTTTCTGAATAAGCAATTTAGAATCTGAAGTATATATTTATTCAACAATAAAGTATATGCTATAGCCAATCAAGAGCTGAATCGTTAAGGTGTTGGAGAGAGTCGTTGAAGAATTAGTAGGAGAAGTTATCATCGGTATATTAGAAAACCAGAGAAGTTCCCTTTGACTGTTGAGGAATGCGATAATATGCTGATTTTTAAGGTCTAGTCTCGAAATACGACATAATTCTCGCTGGAAATATGGGAAACTTTGTGCAACATTTTAGCACCTGTTGATGCGAAGATCGGCCTATATATACAAAGGGTGTTATAACAAGTAAGGAAGGCTTAGTTCGGGTGTAACCGAACATTACATACTCAGCTGCCAAATTGACAGCTTTCAAAACCTTTAAAAGTGGGCGGTGCCACGCTCATTAACCAAAATTTTACTAGTTTCTATTCTGCGTCATAAGGTCAACCCACCTACCAAGTTTCAGCGCTTTCATCCGTCTTTGGTAATGAACTATCGACACTTTTTCGGTTTTTCGAAATTTTCGATATCGAAAAAGTGGGCATGGTTATAGTCCGATTTCGTTCATTTTATACAGCGATCTGAGATGAGTGCCCAGCAACTTACATACCAAATTTCATATTATACCTCAAAATTTATTCAAGTTATCGTGTCTACGGACAGACGGACGGACGGACATGGCTAAATGAATTTATTTTTTCGCCCAGATCATTTTGATATATAGAAGTCTATATCTGTCTCTATTAGTTTATGCCGTTACGGGGTACCATTATGCGAACAAAATTTAATATACTATGTGAGCTCTGCTCAGCTGAGTATAAAAATAAAGATAGCAATCTCATGTACTTTCCTGTAGCTATTTGTAATGAGACTGATCCACAGGGATGTGGTATCGGCTCCCCAGGCTCAGTAGTGCGACAGGTGTTAGGAGTATGCCCACCATTTCAGTTGCATATGGAAATATAGTGGACAAGAGAGCCATTGTCGATCAAACATATGGACGGCTATTCTCTCTCAAGCACTTGGCTGAGAACAGTTATTAATTCCACAACCGGATTGATTAAACGAATAAGCCCTAGGCGGGAGGAAGAGGTAGTGTTCGGCTGAAAAGCATCAAGTCTACTTTATAGAGAGGTGAAGAGAGAAAACATAACAATTTCAGGACATTGAGGCACGCTGTAGGCCCTGAGCCTGTTGCAGCGTGAGAATACGAACAAACCGAAGAGTAAGAGAAGATGTTGTACCCAGAATTTGGGAAAATTGCTTCCCAAGAAATGTCGAGATTATTTTAAGTAAGCAGTTTTTCAGGTGAAACGAATTTGTGTTTAAATTAGCAGACTCGCCAGACGTTGTTCTGTCCTAATTTTGGTTTATCGGCATGACTTTTAAGAGTTTTTTATCTTTTATCCCCCTCTTTTCTCTCTCCCCTTCCCCGTTCCGTATCTCTCTTACTTTCACCAATTTCCTTTTCCTCCACTTCTTCCCTCCAGTTTCTATCTCTACCTTAATATATTTCTCTGTCTCTCTCTATCTTTCTGTCTCCCTGTCCTTCTCCTTTCCCCGCTCACTCTACCTTCGCATAACTCTATCTCTTCCTCTGTCTCTTTATTTGTCCTTCCCCTCGTTTTCTTTTCTCTCGTTTATATATATCAAGCAACCCTCTTTTATAAAATAATATATAGGTGAATTACAAAAATCGCACCATAAGATTA
Source organism: Eurosta solidaginis (assembly GCA_029619165.1). Lineage (NCBI taxonomy): Eukaryota > Metazoa > Arthropoda > Insecta > Diptera > Tephritidae > Eurosta > Eurosta solidaginis. The sequence goes on along the minus strand of JARSSU010006828.1, from coordinate 44,757 downwards.
TTTTGTCGCATAGATCGCTCCCTAGTCCTTTACGCAATAAATTCGTGTGATAAACACCTCATAACTATACAGGAAGTTGCAAATATCCACAGTTGCATCATTATCATATGGTTTTATATAACTGATCGCTGCCGAAATCAAAGTGCTCAAATTACAGCTCTAAACGCGTCTGAAACGTTCGGTTCACAGCAAACAAACAGTTTTTTAGTTGAAAAATTTCGGTTTTGTTTAAACAGCTTTGGCTATATTAGAAGATAATCAATTTGTTTTTAATCCACAATGAAAGTAGATACTTCAAAGCAACTAAAAATATTTCATAATTTTTATTGGGGGAAAAATTTCAGTTTTTTTAATATACTGAGTCGGACTGAAACTCCTGTAAAAGGCGGTAATTATCAGGCAAAGTTCAAATTTTCCGTTTTCGTCCTACGCGTTTCGATGATTTTGCTTCTTCTTATGGAGTATTCTAATAATTTTTAGCACTTTCAGTACAGTGAAGGTCATATAAAAATTTCAAATAAATTAAATTACTAAAAATGTGTTTAATGTAATTTCAGACATGTATTGAGAATACTCCCTGAAGAAGATGCGAAAGCGTTGAAACGCGTTGGAGTATATTAAGAAACATTTCAATGTGGTCCTTAATTTTTCATTTAGATATAAGTATGTAAACAACAGATCTATAACTTTTCAAATATATTTCAGCTGACGATATGGGATGGTTTTTTGAAAATTGCCCGTTTCTGTCGAAATTGGTCTCCTTTTTTGACAGTATTCTGTAACTAATTTCATCACAGTCACACCTTTGGCCAGATTTCTAATTAACCTATTTTGTATGATTATCCACTTTTTTGTAGATCGTAAGAAATACATCATAATATTTTATATTGAAAGCTGATTTTATTGAGTTCTTGAAAGTCTTTAACTACAAAACAGATCATTCTTAATATCTAATGGTATGTTCTAAAATTACTTATATCAACTAATACTAATCATATAAGGTATTTTATAGAAAATATAAAACGATCTAGTAATGAGTAACAAATGAATATTCTTACGAAGAAAAGCGTTCAGTCTTGAACTCCACATTTTCAGGTTTTGGAAATACCTCTCTTATTGAGGAACCATTCTATTAATACAAACTTATTTTTATTTCAGCTGGGTAAGTTGCCTAACAATTAATTTGTTTTAAACTGAGTGAAATTTTTACATTTTTACAGACCCATAATATATGTATCTTATATCTAATGGTAAAACTATAAGAAAGCTTTTTGTTGTACAAAAAAAATTATATAATGATAGCGCAGCGAATTCCGAGCCCGATTTAAAATCCAAAATAAGGATAGGTGGCAGCGCCAGTTGCCGACTTGTGCTCGCTCATACCTTGCGAGTAACCGCCCATATGATTGGCGCCGGATGAGAAGAATGATCCGGGGAAGTTGTAAGAATCCCAAGAAGACATTGCTGGATGGTGTGAGCCCGATGCAGCAGCTGAAGCGAATTGAGAGCGTAATTGCTCAGCCGAGGTTGCTGTAGTAAAGCTATTACTACCAGGCAAACCATATGCGGATGAAGATGTAGCATACGGAGAAGATGCGTTAGAAACAGCAAGCGAAGTGCTGCTATTAACCGCTGTAGCTGAAGTTGTGCTTGTTGCTGCAGGCATGGCATAAGCGCATGCTAGTATTATTGAAATTGCTGTTAGCTGGCTCATTGGCATTACCGGCGCTTATATTAGTGCCCACCTGATGTACAGGACTCAATGAAGCTGAACTTGTGCTACTTGTTGGCGACATAGAAGCCACCGAACCGCTTGAGTGACCACCAGCGAAACTCGGCTGCTGCTCGAAAACGTTAGAGGAGGCAGCTACTGGGGCGGCGGTTGAACCAAACGTATTCCAAGCTTGACCATACAAACCTATTTGATGTGTATGGTTATGTGAGAGTGCAGCAGCTGAGGCAGACATAGAATGTGCAGCAGCCGCAGCTGCAGCAGCAGCAGCGGCGCTTGAATGATGATGGTGATGTGAATGATATTGTGAGGCAACAGCGCTAGCAAAACCAGCTGATGCTAGACCGCTAGTAGCGCCAGCAGCAAAGCTTGTGGTATGTTGTGTGGTATTTAGTTGTTTGCGCAAACGTGCGCGTCTATTCGAGAACCAAACTTGTACGCGTGCCTCTGTCAAACCAGTGCCCTGTGCGAGTTCTTCACGCGTATAAACATCTGGATATTGTGTGCGTGCGAAAATGCGTTCCAACGCGTCAATTTGATCATTTGAGAATGTGGTGCGTGAACGACGCTGTTTGCGTTTCAATTGTACACCTGGTTCGGCATCATCATCACTATCGTCGCCAGAGCCATTAGAAAGCGTGCCACCACCACCACCCACCCAGTATACCATCAATGGAATGTGCTGAGCTGCCTGATTCCGAACGTGAACTGCCCCCGCGTAACAAACGACTAATTGAACTGACTGAGGGTGCGGTATTCTTGTCGCATATGCCGCATTCGATAAGTTTAGCGCGTATTTCCCAACTGAAAATGCCAGGATTCAAATTTTTCATCTCCTCAATTTTGGCTTCAATATCTGGTGTGGCAACGCGGGGTTTACTGCCGCCTATAACGCCGGGACGTATGGAGCCGGTTTCTTGATAACGATTGAGTATTTTTGAAACGCAGCCGTGTGAGACGCGCAACTGACGCGATATGACGCACGGGCGTACGCCAGCAGCGGCCATTTCGACGATTTGTCGGCGTATGTGATTGGGGAGTGGGCGCCCGTTGATGAAAACGCCACCAAGTTGATTGACAGCGACCTTGTCCTGTGGGCGAGAGAGAAAAAAGAGTGAAGAAATTAGTATTGTGGTGAAAAGTGGTGAGTTTTGTAAAGAAAGGAGTGTGCGGATAAAAGTGCTTGAAGGCGCGCGCGTGGAGGCAGTTTAAATGCGGAGGTGGATTTGGGTAAGGCATGCGAAAAATTGCAGTATCCCAGAGAATAAAGCTGGAGACATTGGTGCTTTTTCGGTAACCGTATCGGTAACCTTATAACAGCTGATTCGAGCAACCTTATGAGAATCAATGCAATCGATTATTGGTGCCGCTAAGGCCGTAACCGTATCGTGGCCAACCAATTGGGTTTTAGATTACCGTCGTAACGATAAACAGCTAATTACGTTAGGGATACGGATACAGCGATACGACATACGGCACCAATGACTCCGGCTTTAGAGTAATTATTACGGACACGAATTTCATGTGTATAACTCCCTCTAACTCTTTCTCGATTGGCCTCGACGACTTACTCTCGTTATCGCTCTGAAATGCAACTATTATTCTCGTTGTTTTTCTGTAGTTCACTCTTATTACTTCTTTTTCTTCAAGTCGCTTTTCTTAAATTTCCATCCTATATCTCGCAATCTCCCTCTCAATAACGAGTTCAAATGTTGAGGTTATGTACCATATAAGACGCTCAGATGATCTGAGCATATTATGGCAGAATTTCATTCAAATCTATAAAACATTTGAAGCTACAAGAGAGAGTATACATTTGTATATTGGGTGGTCGGCGTCGATCAAAGTACGATCCATTAACGATCACTCACTCCAAAATGCAACTATTAATCTGAAATAACTACAAGTAATGTTGTATGAAAAACGATCATTACTTGCATTTATGTCAACCACAAACATAAATTACAGAAGAATGAGCAAATGGATTTGCGCATGCGCGCGCTCCGATCATGATGATCGAATGAATTGAAAGGTATGGAGTGCAGAAGAACAATGCAGAAGAGGATAAGCGCTGCCATGTGAAGTGCTTTGTAGGCGTTGCTGTATTGATGTGTCGCATTTGTGTTATTAAATATTTTGCAATACAAATGAGAGCAAAGAATGGCGCAATGCAAAATATGCAGATTTGCTAGAAAGAAAACAAAACAGCTAAGCTTCTTGCTTAGTCTAAAAATATGCATAAAAATCTCTTTGCTTGGGAAAAAGTTCGCAAAGAAAAATGTGCAACTTAATGCAATTGTTTTTTTCCAACTCAATTAAGCATAAACTGGAGTGAGTACACGCTTAGCTCAAACATATATTGCTTGCTAGACAATGCGGCTGCGCAATGCGTTTGTAGTAGACAAACCGTCTGCGTTTATTTGTTTTATTATTACTGGAATTTTTATTATATTTGTGAAGGCTCGTGTAGTTTGCTTTTAACATTTTTAATACTCATTATGCTATTGTTAACTGTATGAGATTATTTTAAGCCCACTTGAATGCTACATGACGAGATCAGTTCGCACGATCGCATACAAATGCCTGAGATGAATGCAAATTTTGTATTGTAAATAATTATATTTGAATAATTTGTTAGAGACAAACAACACAAAAATACACTGAAAACAAAACAAAAAAAAACAAAAAATGCAAAGACAAAAGGGCCGCACACAAAACGCCAATTGCTGTGGTTATGCTGGAGCAAGTGAAATTTTTTTGTATTTTGTATTGAGTTGTTTATGCAATGTGCCACGAACGCATGGCAAATTCACAAACACACACACACACTCACTCATAAAAAAAGGTATAAATAAATTTAAATTGTATAGCAGTAATATGCGGCAGAGTGAAATCAAAAACATAAATGAAATGAAAATGGAAATTAGATAAACCGACAGGCAAAACCTGTAAGAGCTTAGCCATTTAGCCAGCCAGCTGTGAGTTAATAACAAATGTGAAGAAAAAAAACATTAAAAATATAATAACAAATAAAAAAACAGTAATAGCTTGCCGCTGCAGATGCAGTGATCATGTCAGAGGATCACTCAAAATAAGCGCGCTGCTTGCCAACATTGAAGGGCTGACGCTTGAAGGCCGCTTGTATAAAGGTGGGTCTAATAACTCAAACGTTGCTTTGACTGGCTGCCTGGTTGTACAGTGATTATAGCTACACTTCAAAAAAGCTTATTGCTTTAATGCAACAACAGCAATAACAACAAACAGAACAGAAAATCAAATCAATTGGAAGTAAATGGAACTAAGAAGTCAACCACGCAAAGCAGCCAAAAAATTAAAGCAATACATCGGTATATTTTGTTCTTTCACATTTCACACTCCAGCTGTGCGCGCTAATAAAATTCCAAATGAATACCAATGCAAAATATAACAACAATTAAGAGGAATGATGATAAAATATGAATAAATATAAAAAAAAATTACGAAAAATCTCGCATCGCAGCAATGCGGAAAAATATGATATGATGGTTAGGGCATGTTCTTGCGCTGCCTACATACGCTGCACAGTGGCGCATGCTAAGCGAATTTGTGCCAAATCATAGGTATAGAATTTTCATAAAATTAATGTATTCGTAGATTGTTTAAAAACCTGATTGAAAATAATAAACTAATAATATTGACGGAATCGGAGATTTTGACAAAAATGCATTCAAAATATTGATTCAGAGTTCCATACAGAAACTCATTTGTAAAAATTGATACATTTTTGAAATAAGATACGAAGTTTTTAAAACCACAATAATGTTTTTATTACGGTTTTGTCCAAATAAGAAAGCAACAAGTTATCGCATATCGACGACAATAACTATACAGGTAGGGATGTTAGGTAGCTTGGATTCCGATTTGGAAATTTGTTTGAAATTTCAGTTATAAGGACAATCGGATTAGTATCTGATTAGATTTGTATTCCGTGTATCATTTCTCCTCTCGACTAATGCTTTCTTTTCCTATACCCTTAAAGCACATTTTTGAATATCAAAGCTGTCGGCTTAATGTCCAAAGATTATTATTCTTTATTATTATACTTAATCGTCATTACTATCGTAAGACTGTGTGTCATCAATATCGAAACGTAATTAAAATTGTTCGCTAACTATCGAAAAAGTTTGTCACCGCTATTTGAATGGAAAGAACTCGATATCCTCCAATAGTAAAAGTGGTACCCCAAGATGAAGAGGCGGTTATTTTAAATTTTTGAACAGACATTTTCAAATCTAATGGAAATGAAGATGAAAGCGGACCTCATTATCTAGGGCAGTTTAAACTCCTTTTTTATTTTCTAGATTCAAATTAAGTTTCTTAAAATGGATCTTGATATATTCAGAATAGTTCCATCTGTTTTCAGTAGGCATATAGAATTTGATGGTAAAAATTTCAAAATTAACCATTGTGAGTCATTGAAGGAAACTCGTTTCTCATCCTCAGATCGTGATGAAACGTTTAATCAATAATTTGTTTATAATCTTCATATTTTTTTGATTAATTATTAAGTTTAAGCTGATATTTCCATGTTCGATTAATATAACCATAATTTGTTTAACTTTAAAACTTATCGACAGCAGCTTTGAAATATCGATACACAAGACAGCAGTAATTTATAAAGTAAGCGGAATGACCCTTAAATACCTTGGCCAAAACTTGTTCTTTTTTTGATTATAAACAAAATTTTTGTGGGTGGATACTTTCGATCACTAAATGTAACTATTAACTGATATAACGATCATCGATAATTCAATTTTTGTTACCATCACTACTATATACAAATCGACAAACAAGAGCCGACACACCATGCCGCGATCAACATCGGATTCACCGATCATCGCATTGCAGCTGATGAAGATGAACGTGCTGTGCTGTGTGAGCTGCTTTGCAATCATCCAAAAGCCATACAAGCATTTGAGGCCACCAAAAAGGGTGTTGGAGTTCAGCACAGTACGGGCAGCGCAAAAGAGTGTGCAATCGCGCGCAAGATCAAAGAATTCGCCGACGCGCCAAAACGTCTGCGTTGTACGCGCTGCTACAATACAAATCCAAACCGCCAAGCATACATATCAAAAAGCTTAAACAAGTGGTGAAACAATGGAGCTGGTGGGGGGGCAGGCTTACAGCTTGCTGGAAGGCTGAATTGACAGAGCACAAAGTGTAGGCATAAAGCGATCGGTTGCACGACAGCACAGCAGCTCAACGGCACAGCTGTGTAGAGATATGCGCAACTGTTCTTTAGCCTCACTTCTTTTGGCCTATGATTCTTTGTATGTATGTATTTACATTCTTGTTGCTCGCTTTCCTTTGCCTCACCTTATGCTTTACTTTATGGTGTTGTGGGTCATGTGTGTTGTATTGCTAGTGTCGATCGCAATCAATAAGCCACAAAGCTGATCATGATTATTGGAAATTGTGAGTTTTGTGTTTGCTCTTCGGTAAGCCACGTGCATACACCGTTGGCTATATGAATTTTTGTTGTAAAACGCGGGGTGAATGACTGGTATTTGTTGGCAGACATTAAGCTGTGTGGTTGTTGATTACGTGGCTATAGAAATATTACACTAACTGATTTTTTTATATTTTTTTTCATAGATTTTATTTGAGATTTTTAAAACATTTTATGTACCTAAGAGTCAAATTACACTTTCTTTCGTGTAAGAAAATCGGGTTTCTTCAATGAACTAAACAATGACTTAACTAAAATTTTTTCTCTATTTACAGCTTTTTTGTTTTCTTTTTTGGAACATCTTTTTACTGCTTTCTATACATGCGCTTTTATTTGCAAAGAATGTGATATAAATTGGGTTAAAAATTTAACGAGTTCATAATTGGAAATTGATGTTCACACCAGACCGTTTGGCGCTAAAACGCAAAGAATATAAGGGATAAGATCATAAATTAAAGATTTCACGAACAAAACCACTCAACAAAATTTTTTTGGTTATGTTCTTTTTCATGATTAAAATTTTATTTTACTATTTAATAGCTAAGGAGCATTGAAAACCAAATATATCCATATAAATGTTTATATTTTATTATCTTTTTTGAGTTCTGAGTTCATATGTGTATATTGAGGTTTCGGTGAAGCGCATGTTTTTTGTGTCACATAAGAAGTGCTCAAAAGTGGTTTTGCTTTAAGGCAACTGCTCAAGTTTTATACTTATATATGTCATATGATATAACCAGCTTTTTGTTTGCAATTTCGATGCAATATCTCCAATGGTTTTTGAGTTATACAGCATAAAGTCTTTGTCAGTACTATACGAATAAAAAACTGGCAGTAATGTGTTTGGATTCAAACAAAGTAGCTAGAAAAGGATTAGGGTTTCTAATGGAGTGTTAGTTCTAAGATATACATATATGTTACGTTCATGCCGGAAGCTTGTTTTTAGCTCTAAGCGAGGCTTGGTCTCAGCTTAATACACACAAATAAGTAAAGGCTTGGAGTTAAGGCTGATTTATAATTGGAAACGCCCAATGTATATGAAAAGAGTGATAGATTCGAACTTTTAAATCTACGACTGAGTTTAGAAACGATGCTATAATCAGAGTAAATTAAGACATTTGATCAATTTAAATCTTCTTCAAGTATCTACTTAGTAATTTATTAGAACAGTTTGTTTAAAAATTTTGTAACCATGTGTTTTTACATAAGGTAATCGCCAGTTTTAAAACTCGATCCCTACAGACAGAAACTATTCCAAAAAAAGGACCACAGCGACCCTTTCAACACTAATATGATGCATTTAGGAAATCGTTTCATTGTGTATCATGAAAAATACCTTCGTTTTTAAGAAACCTACTTTTTTTTGAAAGAAATTGTCTACCTTGAAAGTCCAATCCCAACATTCTCCCTCCAAGGACATTTTTTTGAGTGTACCTAGTTGGAGATACACATGTACACTAAATCTTTGCAAAATTATATTTTATAATTAATAATTATAATTTGTGTTTAAATTTTATTTTAAATTTAGAGAAAACACGAACTAGAGCCGTCGGCGTTTGTGAACGTGTTTTCAAATTGATCCAGCTCATGTTATACTTATTTTTTCAGTAAATAAACAGTCCGTATATCTTCACAACCGCGGTAAGAGCTGATATATCTATGCTTTACATAAAACTTTTTTTTTGCAATGGAGCAAAGGTAGAAAGTTTACAAGGTTGTTTTGAAGTTTAGCAATAAAGCTCTGGTACTTTCAAAGCCTCAAACCGTGCCATTCCAAATTTGATAATTTCGTTTTTCACCAGATGATCTTAAAGCTTAAATTCATCATACATTATCTCTGTTTGCAGAACTTGAGGCATACTTTTCTTGCGATTCCTTATTAGAATCACTGACAGCTTAAAATATGAGATGGAAACGAATCGAGAATATGCAGACCTAAAATAAAATATTGTAAAAATCTGACATATGATACAAACTAATCTTTTCATGAGCCTGGATTTAAAACTGAGAAGAAAACATTTTTATGATAACAAAAACTATTTTTTTTATTAATTGAATTTATAATCAATCTAAAACAATTTCCTTATATTATTTTATTATATCCATAAAATATTTGGCGCCTTTTAATTTTCCCTACAAATTGGCGGGACGGGACCCACATATTTTATGCCGAGAAGCTTTTCATGGCAGGAATACACTCGGAGTGTTTCTCAAATCACTTCAGTTGGGCGATCCCGCTTAGAAAAACTGTTTTCTAATTGAAAAAAACTTTTTTCTAATTTTTGATTTTACTTTGCCTGGAATTTGAACCCAATACTCTCGAGTGTGGTAGGCGGGGACCGCCTTAGTACACGAATTTCAAGCACTTAAATTCTTAAAGCTATTTTCTTTTATAAAACCCATAATAAAACGCGTAATTACCTTGGAATGGATATCCAGCAAATAAGGTGTCATATTTAGTGTTGATATCGTCATTTTTGTTTAATTTGTAATTTTTTATGTTCTGGTGTGCAAAAATTGTTTTTAAAAGCACTTGCTTAGAGGAAAAGTTTTAAATATAAAATGTTTTATTATTTTCAACTTTATTATTTACGTTGTTTTTTCTTCTTGCACTTAAAATATTTCCTCCAAAGTCTTTGTTTTATCAAGTTATTTATTTATTTGCTGCCAATTACGCTTTATTTATTTACAGCTTTTTTTTTATTTGAATGGCTTTAGCTACAGCGTGACGATTAATCAAGTCAATTCGTTCAGTTTAATTCCTTGAAATTAACACGTCACTTTCGTCTACCCAATAAGTAGATATAAATATCGATAACTTCAATAAATTGTCTAAAACCGCAAACTAACACACTGTACAAAACATTATTTGTTGCTATTTATAAAGGCTACTGAGAGCGCTTCTCTGATCAATGTAGATATGTATGTAAATGACTACTGAACACCTTAACTTAAGTGTGACTCGTTCGATTGTCAGCTTGAAACTGATTTTGAAACGGTCAATCATAACACCAGCACACCTTCTTGAGATTCTCACAAAATGTTGTTTGCTGTCCAAAAGACGTGAAACAATTGGAAACAGCATCAAATACAGCAACAATATAAAAGAGCCTCTTTGTTAAAGTTGTATTAGTGGTGGTTAAACAGGTAAATGTGTACAGCAATAAGGAACGTGGCATAAAGTTGTGACAAGCGAGTGCGAGTAGTAAGCAATATATTTCGTGGCTAACAGCAACAATAAAGAAGTAAACCACAAACATAAGAGAATAAAGGCAAAAAATACCAACCCTGAAATGCGTTTGTTCGGCATGACTCTCAGTTGATGGCATTGTTGCTGCTTTACTTGTGCTGGCGATCATTTTCGACCCACCCACTGTGTAGTAGCGCTCATGGGGGAATTGTTGTATGTATAAGCATTAGACCGTTTTGGAATATTATATTTTTTAAAACATGGCAAAAAGTTTGGCAGCGCTTTTTACGGATTTTCATACACACACATATTGTGCGAAAAATCTTTTGTACTATGTACTTGTAACAAAATATTTCCCTGAAATTAGTCAAAAAGTTGTGAGAGATCTGAAGTAAGAGCAGATGGGACTCTCATAATACACCCTCGGAAGAGCGCTCTGGGTTCAAAGTGTAAAGCGAGTTATAAGGAGCAGCGCTTTTAAGCATTTATGGACTTTCTCGTGTTACTATATTTTAAAATTATTTGAAATTGCTTGTGAGAAGCAAGATGGGAAAATCAGAAAATTCAAAGGCTAAGAGAAAAGAAAGAAATCGCACTCAGCAGTCGACATTTCAAAAGTCAGACTCAAATACTATTTTTTTTTGTTTGGTTTATTGCTATAAAAATGAAATACCATCACGAGTTGTATTCTCTGTTTTGAAACCATAGAAATCGTTGAAGGCTTTCTAATTACTGTCAAAAGTTTTCTACAGGCAACAACCATGGCGGAACCATACGAGGTGGCAGCACGGTGACATACTGACAAACATAAATAAAAGGTCCATGTGCTTTGTTCTTGTAAATCGATGGACTAATGTCAAAATCGTATTTTGCCGGGAGTTGATATATCAAATTATATTTAAAAAGTACAAATAAGCTTTCACCGTGCTGCCACCTCGTATAGTTCCGCCATGGCAACATTAAAATACTTTTGTGAACAATTTACAATGGTTTCTACATTTTCTATACATAAAGTTTGAGCCTCAAATAGAAAATTTAAAAAATGTGGCAATAACACTGAAACTGAAATTTTAAATTAAATATCAGGGCCCGTATCATGTGATACGATCACGGATGAAAAATTAACTTAAGTCAAATGATAAATATGAATCTGTTAAACTATTTATATAAATAATAAAACGTGGTTGTAGTAAGTACGTATGATCTCTAGTAAACATATGTCATTGTAAGGACTCACGCATTGTAAATTTACACAAGTGGTGAATATTTGACGATCGCAATAGTAAACAGCCTCGGTCACCTGTTCAATCGCTGTTGGATTACTTAAATTATTTGCCAATAGTGTTTTTCAAATATTTTTGTAAACGACTCGTATATTGCGATATTAATATATTTAAAAATGTTTTCTTAACTGGTTGCTCATATTTTATCTAATAACTAGATTTTAGAAATTAGAATTCATATGTAGTTTCATGTTCTCTATGCGCAATTAAAAGAAACACTCATTTCAAATACAAATGGGCGATTCGTAGCACTTCAATTTAATAACGGCTATCAAAACACAAACTTTTCTTCAATTCTCTGGACACTAGTGACATCCATTATCCCTGTCAGCTACTATTTGGCAAGTATGTACGCAATGGGGGGATAGAAAGATTTTTCACTTGTATAAATTCACAATGGACTCACCCCTTCAGAGCTATTGCGATTTAAAAAATTGATTTCGATCAGGAATCGTATAACACGATACGGGCCCAGAACAATTTTCTGTGAGCGGCTGTTTTGTAAACTCTTTGAATGCATAAAATATAGGTTTAATATTTTTTGCGCTAAATACTGGGTCTCTTTGAAAGGTTATTACTTTTGTAATTGGTGCTTTCTCTGAATGTATGTGTTTGGTTTAGAAAACGTGATATGTTTTCTAATTTTGATACGCTTCCTAGACTGAAAAAATTGCCCTACTCTGTTAATGCTTTTATTCGAATAGTTTTTTGAGTCTTTTTTTATTTTAGTATAGATAAATGTTGCTAATTTGAAGTATTCTGGTTAATAAGTTACTAAAGGCTCTTTAATCATTTATCATAAAAATGTTAAATTGAAACAGCACCGCAGGCAAAATTTGGAATACAAAATTAAAATTGCTCTATTTTTTATTCCAAACTTAAAAACTGAAAACAGTATTTAGCAGTAACTATTTCAAATTTAAATTGATAACAAAAAGACAGCCGCCGTGGTGTGGTAGCATTCTCGCCTACTACACCAAAAGTCCTGGGTTGGAAAAGCAACTTCAAGATCTTTAGTAAAAAATGTTTTTGACTAGAAACAAAATTTTCAAATTGTGATCGTCCCTCGACAGTATTTTAAAATCTGTGTATATCTGTCATTAAAAGTTTCTCAGCGAAAATTCATCTGCTTGCAGATGCTGTTCCAAGCCGGCAAAAGACATATATGTAGCCACTTTCCCACACGTTGGTAGTAGTAAAATGTAAATATTTGACATTTGTTGAAGGTAACGCGGCAGAGACGGAAACGCAATTTTGCTTGTAGTCCATATTTTAAAATCTCTATTTCTTCCATTCACTATAAATCTAGCCCATTTTCCTTCGTCGAATACACTTTTTAAACAAATTGAATGGTAGTCGGTTCCTTTTTCAAACAGGAATCAGAATTACTTCCCCCATGTACATTTTCAATGAGGTAGTGGGCTTCAAATAAAAAATTCTAGACCAAACATCCATTGCGGCGTAATGTTCTATCCAAATCCGCAAAACATATTTACTTTTTCAGTTAATTCTTTCCTTTGCTTTTCTTAAATTATCTAGCGCGAGAACTATGGCATTTACAATTAAAATTTTAAAATTATTTTGATTGGGAATAGACTAGAATATCAAAAAGTTAACCAAATGATATTATTTATGTATTAATTATATTTATGTAAATAACTTTATTCTATTGGTCTTGAGCCAGTAGTTAAGTCAAATAAACATAATTCGCCAAAATGTCCGAACGATATTTCACTTTTCCGAAGTTTTACTTTTTCAAGCGGCTCTCAAATTTGAAAAAAAAATACAATAATAAACGTAAGTTAGGGTATATTATATATCATTAAAAGTGTTTTTGGGTTTGCAAGGTTTGCTGGTGGTACGCCTACCACACCGAAGATCCTGGATTCACGCCCCGGGCAAAGCAACTGTAACCGAGGGTAGGTTTGAACTGGCTGGTCTGTGAGGGCCTCACATAAACTGAATGAGTCCATAGTATTACCAGACCTTTCTTTGATGACCAAATTGAAAACTCTATCAAAAACCAGGATCTGCATGTTATAAAATACATAGCTCCACTTTCTTGCCAAATACTAAAAGCTTTCTAGGACGCAGGCATGCTTAACCAACGAACCGATATCATTTCGTTACGACAATTAACGTTAATAAACGAAACAAAGTCATTTCGTTTCGTTTCTTAACGTTAAGAACGTCAAATTAACGAAATGATTTTGTTTCGTTTTCTGCCATATCAAAACGAAATCAAATCGTTTATGTTGATTATTAATTTCAAACTATGCTGGCAAAGCTGATTGATGGCGGAGTCTTTAAAGGTGAAAGCATTAGCCAAGCTGATTGCAACTTTTCTCATGAATTTTGACAGTACGAACATTTCTCAGAGTATTTTTGACATTACCACCAACGAACTACACAAACAAAATTACATGGAGTTTGTGTGTGTATGTCCGCTCGCTGTTACCACCTTACGGCTTCACCATGGCTATAGCATTGCCAGCACAATTCAAACAAAAGTATCACGTTTTTGTTAACGTTTTTAACGTTAACGAAGGCTTTTCGTTTCGGTTAAAAACGAGATACAATTTATCTTGATAATTTCTTTATCGATAATATTTCGAAGTGTTTCAACGGAAACGGTGGAAATTTTTTGATAAACGATTAGCTTAACGTTAAGGTGCATCCCTGCTAGGACGTATGCCTCTTGCAGCTTCAATATATGAAAGTTGTGTCCCTCCTAATAGCTGGTGTGTGTTCGCCTGACAAGCGGAGAGTATGAGCACAAAACGGGCTCGTTCATATTTTCGCCTATATTTTCATAAACAAACTGTGAAAGCAAAATTTTCTTGAAATAGTTAAAACTCATTAAAAACAAAACTGCGGCAGAGTATGCCCTGCATATTTTTTGACCGTTTTTTCAACCGTTCTACTTTTACTTGCTGGGAATTTTGTTAAACTTAATAAAAAGTAGTGATCCGAAAAAATTGGGTTTTTTCTATCTCGCCTGGTATATTGAGAAACTGTTGTTTAAAATATATTTCTTTTTTCAAACGGTCTAATAAGAACTTTAATAACCTGAGAGCGTTTCTTTGATGAGCTGCTGCGTTGGCGAGCACGTGTAAAATCAAACAAGTTACAGCCGATTGGTGTGGTTTCTGTTGCTTCAGAGTTTGTTTTTGCATAACGCTTTACTCTAAAGTGGAAGGGAGAGCGCACGATCAATTATTGCTTTGCTGCTCACACCACAATGGCTGCTTTTCTGACAATTTTTTTTCTACGATCCAACTAATAAGCCACACCCCATATTTTTGCTTTAGTGTGTGTGTATAGCTGTGTGTGAGTGGTATTGTTGTTGGTATGTTATGTTGTTCTTTGCCAGACTTGGTGGTGGCAGCTGCTTTGGCACTGTTGTTGGTTTTACTTTCAACCATATTGTTATTGCTCTTTTTTTTATCGCTGCTCTAAGTGTTGCAGGCCTGCGTAGTTGCATTTATTGACAAATCTAGTTTGCATAAATCGAAATTAAAGAAATCTGCATTTCATGCGCTTTTCCTCCCCGTCGTTACTTACCTTACATTGCGCAAGCGCGAAACGTTTGTTGTTAAGATGGATGAGGAAAATTGTGAAAATCTTTCTTCAGTAAATTTGTTACAGTTGCTTAACGTTTTGCTTGTCTTTTGAAGTTAAGCCGCCAATATTTTGATTTAATTGTAATACTTCAATTTGCTTTTATATGCCGACTTATTTACTAACTGGCGTTCATGTTGCGTTGTTTTTTTTTCTGCTTGTACTTATTTCTCTTCTCATTTTGCATTTGATCGATATGAAGGTTTCAATCTATTCTGATTAGCTACTGCCGTGCAATAGGCGTGCAGAACCGATATGGGTTGTGGGCAATTGTTCGTCGATCAGTTATAGTGGCTCCTTTGGAAAGTTGTTGTACCCATAAAATTTGATAAAAAATACATCCTATAATAAAGCAAATCATGCAAGTATTATTAAATATCTCATAGCTCACGATAGATGAGCTATCTGCACTTAATTTTTTTAGCGTCTTCAGTCTTTAGCATGTACCTCCGAAGATCATTTCTTGAGGAGTACCACTGGAAGGAAATAACCACTAGGAAAGTTTTTAAAGTGGGGGACTGCCTTCCGAATATTTCAAACATAGGGGAGGCGAGTTCGTGAAGGCCACACATCAATTCCTATGTCGTTGAAGTTGTCGGGCGTTCCGATTAGAAATAAAGCATTGTCTGCACAATGCACAGTAAAAGCAATCCCGTAAGTGCCGCCAGTTATGGCATTGTCAATCTTCTTAATCTCGCGTGTAAGATTCTTTTGGACGTAATGCATGAAATACCCATTTACGACGTGCTGATTGAAGCTTGTAAGTGAGACCTCAGATCCTTTAATTGTAGGTACTATCGAGCAGAAGTGTGTCCATTATTGTTTGCTTGTCTCTATGAATATGTTCAAAAAGTAAAGGAATGGAGGTGAGAAGTGAACAGAAGAGGCAGATAGAATTGGAGAAGCAAATTTAGGGGAAATAGAAGTAGTGGGATTAAATTGATGGAATAGGGGGTGATATAGAGAGGGAGAAGGAAATCAGGGAAATTGAAGAAGTAGGTTAGAAGAGCAGAGAAAAGTGGGAAAGAAAAGATAAAGATCTACAAACATATACATTGATGCAGTAGCGGATCGTGAGCTTGGTTGTGGGGATGTTATCAACAAGTTTCATAAATTTTGTTTTATTTTTATAAAAGCGGTATTCATGTATAAATTCTCGACCTTTTGGGTGGGAAATGTCCCCTATTCCCCCTCCTCCCCGTAGATCCGCGCCTGCATTGATGTGTCTTAGTTACGTTTCCCTGAAAACACATGCCAGAGCTTTTTGAAGGTGGGCGGTGCTCTTTTGGTCTAGTTAAAATCGTAAGCAAAATGTATCTGAGTCTCGGACTGAGAATAAGGCGAACTCCTCTTAGTCGATTAAGAAGGAGCCAGCGAAAACCAACGTTACCACACAAAATTAAACCTCGTCCGTGATAGCAGATGTAGACTAGAGCTATATTAAAAGTGACACAATTATCTGTAAGCAGCATGTAGGTTATATCCTAGACATTTCCTGTATTTTCCAAAAGAATGCAGTTATTTTATAACTGGTTTCTGCAGCTAAATTCTGGTAAAACTATGAACAAATTCAGTCTATGTGAGGTCCTCACGGATCGGGAATTGGCAGTAATTGTGTTAGGTTAGGTGAGGTTGATCTGGCCGGTCAATAAAGACCTTACATATACAGAATGTGTCCATAGTGTAACCAGAATTTGTTTCACAACCAAACGGAAGAACCCCCAATCAGGTACCAGGACTTACATATGTTATAGCATGACTCCATTTTTTTGGCATATACTAGAAATTTTCTGGGACTTAGCTTAATTGCTGCCTCGAGATCTGGCAACTCTGCTGCCCCTGTTAGCTGGAGACTTGGCCTGGCGATCGCAGGACACGAACACAGAAGGTGCTATACCGTTTCTATGCCATCGTTAGTAAGCCTTAAGTCTGTTCTCTTCAGTGATATGAGCCACTTTGTGAGTCTTGTATCGTAGGCTGTGCACATGATCTTAGAAATTTTGCAGCCCTGCACTTTCATCCACGCCTTTCCTGCTTGATGGATCATATGCAACTCATGTCTCCTTTGATTTCTACCAAACGGATTGAGACGTCTACCGTCGATTCAGCAAGTGTTGCACCCTACTTTGCTTTGATGAAGTACTGTGTGAGATTATTGCTTTAGTCGACGGCTGACTATCAATATAAACATATATTGAGGCAGCTTAAGCATGCCTAGGGTGTGCCCACACTTTATCTGGAAATGGTTTGAATTTATTTTTTCAAGCTAACGTTGAGCTACTGACTTTCTAGGAAGTAACTGATAGAAGTTCTGTAAAGGCAAGCGGCGTATATTAACTACGTGAGAGAGTTTTTAGGATTTACTGACTCCCACGCTCACTCTGGTGAAATTTAGTAAGATTTTCCTTAACTACCTCCACTCTCTTAGAATCTCACGTGGAATTTTTTGAAATGTGTTCAAAAATGTGGTTGATTGTGCGCCGCAGACAACCCTATGGACACCCGACCTTTGTCATCTACCTCAAGTAAGTAATGAAAGCCAAAATTTTTCTAATTAAATGTTGGTATATGAGCTTGTTATTTTTGTTATTTAACCACTATTTAACTATTTTGCGTATAATAATTTACTCAAAAACCCAAAATATGACGCGAAAAGACGATATATTTCAAAAAACTTATATATAGAGGTTTCAGCTCAAGTCGTCACCTAAAAAGAGGGTCGGATCAGGCTGAAATTTTATACTTTCTTGGTTATTATGTATAAAGATGAAAATTGTTATGACCTTAGATGTAAGGAAATTTCTAGTTAAATACTGGTACGCTTCTAGTGCATTCGGAACCACTACTAGTTCGCCATTTATTCCTTTCACCTGGTGAATTTAACATTGCGATGTCCTAGGCGGTGAAAATTGCCACCGCTACTAGAAGTGTATTGGTACTTTTTCGATAGTTCCGAAGTAGTGTCTAAATTTACAGCTGAGATGTAGTTCTTTCCTTGATGCTTTTTCGTTGGCTCCGTACCGGACCGAAAATCTAAATGTTGCTTCTAGTACGTTATTATCCCTTTTTCTTTAGCTCCAACCGGTGAGAATGTGAGCGAGGAAACGCATAATCATAGTCGATGCTCCTTAAAGCTGGTAGCACTCTTTTATTGGTAACCTATTTCTCAAATATATTTAGACATGAAATATAAAATGAAATTATGTAACTAACGAGCTAATATTTATTTAGCACTTTAGGTCTTCTTCCAAACCAGAAATTTATGTCACTAGCCTGCAAAAATCGCGAGTACTCCATGCATGCATGTGTGGAGTAATCGCTATGGACCAAGCGAGTGCTCCAAAATTAACCACAATTCATACAAAAAATATGGTCCAATTGTCCTAGGTCTATATGTCTATGGTATATGTCCTAGGACTGGACCATATACTCCAGCTCCGCATTACAACAGAGTAATCCATGGAGTACCCACATCCCAATAAACATCGTGTAGTGATTACAATCGTTAAAAACGGGCAATGATCGGTTTACAATATGTTCGTGTAGAAACATGAGTTGGTCAATTGCTTCATTACAGTGGATTATAATGTTAAGTACTCCAGTATGACACAAGTGGACCACATGATCCAACGATTTTTCAGGGTTACTGACTTCGATTCAGGGGTTTTCGATTGCTCATAATAAACACATACTCGTACTAATATATATTTTGTTTTGAGTAACATCTACAGTACCTTTAAGTTCTAAATCCAATCTAGCGATGGAATTAGATTTACAAAAATAGTTTATCACAATTTTAATATCACTAATTTGACATTGAGTTATTGCAATCGGTAGCAATAATGGTTCATGTGAGCCTATCATCACATATTCTGCCATATGTGAGGTACCCAGTCAACATTTTGAAGCATAAGTAAAACGAAAACGAAGCTTTTTCGTTCTCTTCTAAGAAAAAGGAAATAACTACAAACACTTTTTCGAAAGCCGCAGAACAATACTTAAAATTTGGGCTGGTTTGAAACCTACAAAAATGCTTATGTATATGTAAATTTCGTATTATATTCGACGACTCACTCAGCATTTAGATGACTAAATTTTGAATTTCCCTACATATAAATACAATCTGATTACTCTTTCTGACTGAATAATGAGTTATCATACAATTGAACAAAAGAAATAATCAAATATGAATACTTTTGATGATAAAAACTGAAAAGCATTTTTTGATCACTTTCTAGAATCATTTTTGAAGTCCTTTTATGATTAAATTTTAATACTTCTAAAAACCAACAAAAAGAATAATCAAATATGCTTACCTTTGATGATCAAAAACGAAATATAGTTTTTCAATCACATTTTGGAATCATATTTGAATCAAATGTGTTTACTTTAGGTGATTAGCTAAGCGTGGGGCAGTTGAGGGCGAGCAGTTTAGTATGAGTTATAAGGGAGTAATTTGATGTGCTTGTAGGCGTATGAGTCGTGGCACAGTGGATGACGTAACCAGTGATCATTCAGATATGATTCAAAAATCTCAACCAAAACGATTGAAATACATTCACGAATATGATCAGAAAATGCCTGTGAAAAGCAGTCAAATATTACTCTAAAACAATTAAAGCTCAATTTTACAATGATATTGTGACGAATATTAGTGACACTAAGTGATACTCACATCACTAGTTTGATGCTAAGTAAATAAAGCCACAACAACAATAAAGCAAGCAGTCCCTTGTATCTACATAAACGAATCAATCATTACGTCTACACATATGTACGTACACGCAGCGGAGAAGCAACGCACAACCACATGCATATATCTGAGATACTCCCGAAAGTATGCAATGAGAGAAGCTATAAAATCGTGCATCTGTAGTTACAGCTGAGTAATTTTATAGCTGATAACTAACTAGTAAGTTCTGGAAATAAAAGCGCCTAGAAATATGTCAACGAGGAAACCGCACAGTATAAAAGCAGCGACAGTGGAGGCACGACAATCAGTTTGATTTAAGACGCTATCTGGCGAGCAATAGAAGTGTTATTTTGAAAGTAGTCTAATAAAGACCATTTTGCATTATCGAATATTGGAGTTATTTATTCAACAGTTTAGTGATTCGAACGTTAGCAGAAGGTTGCAAATAAGCGGAATTGCATTAAATTCGTTACAATATCAAATATGAATAAAAAGAGTTTCGAAATAGGAATCATAAATGATTATTCAAGAATAATCATATTTACGTACATTTTTATCCCGACAGATACATAAATTTTCGAACAGAAATGCTTTTAAATTTGAACGTTTTTAATCATCGTGGGGTATGATATTTAAATATTTTTTTATCAAAATTTTCAAAAAATGTTGGCTGGGGAGTAGATATTTGAATACGAACATACATATTCCTCTATTAGGTGTGACAAATTCTATGAGTAAATTCATATCTACAAAAAAAAATCTGATTGGATTGCGACGCGACTTCATAGAATGTTCAATAAAAGCATACGAGATTACTTTATACATACATACTTACATACCAACAAGCTTACACGAGCTCATAGTATTTAATTATGTTTTAGGCTGATACATATGTATATGTATGTAAAGGGTGCATCATTTTGATATAATTCACCTTTTCAATGTTTATTACCTTTATTTCTATAAGCAATTGCAATATTTACCTAATTTCGTCCATTCAATTCTTTTATATGTTTTTTCGATAATGCCAAAATAAGCTGCTATTAAATACGTTGGCGAAACTATGTAAACCGATTCACGAAAGTGTTGGAAAAAACCAGAAAAATTATTTTTTTTGAGAAATTTTGAAATTCGAGAAAATTTTTCGAAAATTTCGAATTTTTTTATTTACAGTTTTCAGAACTTTTTTGAGTATGCAGTTTTGTAGACCAATCAATTTTAGTCTCAAAAAATACATTCGAGAAAATTTTTCGAAAATTTCGAATTTTTTTATTTACAGTTTTCAGAACTTCTTCGAGTATGCAGTTTTGTAGACCAATCAATTTTAGTCTCAAAAAATACATGTTATAAGACTCCTCCTTTACAAAAACAATTGTCAAAAATCAATGCGAATTTTGAGAGACTTCTAACTTGTACTTTGCTGAATTGAAATTGATTCAGCTACAAAACTGCATAGCGAAAAAAATTCTGGAAATTTGAATAATATAACTCGAAATTTTCGTAAACGTATTTCGATTTCGAATTTTTTCGAAAACAGTTTTGAAAATCGTTTGCATAGTTACAGTTACAAAATTCAAAGAAGCTTTTTCTTAAATTATCGGAAATAAAAAATAAATAATTTAGGGCACTAAATTAGATAAAAATTGCTGCAAACTTATGTTTAATGATATAAAGGAAATAGACATTGAAAAATAGTTCTAAACACTATTTTCAAAAATTATTTTGAGATTGGTTTTCATAGTTTCAGTTGTAAAAAATATAGACGTTTTTTCGTGAAATACCGAAAATAAAAATAAGAATTTTACTTACGAAATTCAATAAAAATTGCCACAGTTTTTTTTTAGTTTTGTACATTACAAGTGGTTTCACCTCAAAATCGTACTATTTCAGATCAAATTAAATGCTTCCCAAATTACACTGAAGTCGTTATTGGAAGGTTTGAAATGATTTGTTCATTTTTATAAGCTTTTATTCACTTTCACTTGGCTGTTGTCTGTAATCAAATTTTGCAAGTTAAATTTGATTAACTTTCAGGTGTCCCATTGAGATGAAATTTTGCATACATGTATAACTACGATGACAATGCAATATGACTTTGCGAGAATTCGATAAATTAATCGATAACAGAGTTATCGGTAAAGATTTGTATTCACAAGGGAATAGAAGCCTAAGTCCTCAAGAACGCAGATAACTTCGCTTTGTTTGTGTATGAAAAAAACGTATAAGTTAGGCTGTTATAGCTAAATGTTGCATACTTTTCTGGGCACTTGATTTTGTTTTACAGATTTTTGGCGATGGAACAGAGCAGAGATCTGCAATAAGTAGTTGTAAACTGAACGCGACATAGGCAAGTCACAATAAAATATGATTTTAGGTTAGTTAACACTCGAATAGAAGAACTTGACTGTTCAAAGTTGACTTCGAAGAAACCTTGTAATGTTGATGCATTAAAAGAAATGGATAGGATGAGAAACGTTACAAATAACTAAGTAAAGATTACTTAACTAATTTAAACAATATTTTACCCAACAAAAATTTAAAAAAAATTCATATTTAAATTAAATTTAAGAAAAAGGCTTTTCTAAGAACAAGCTTCTATTACTTGTTAATAAAACGAACTAAAAAGTAAAAAATAAAATTAAAGAAAAAAAAACTTTGTAAAAATAATAAAATTAATTAAAAAGTAAAAAATAAATTGACTGTAAAGAAATATAACACTTTATAAGTTCATTGTAACCTTTAACAATAATTAGGATTTTTTATAACATAATTATATATTTTTAACATTAAAACTTTACACATAAATTATTAATCTATTACATTGTGATAGCAAGAAAAGGAGGTCCTAAATGTTCTTAATTATACCATCAAAATTTAACACCCTTTTTATTAGAACAATTAGACTGTGATATAAACTGTAAGATTAATAATTTAGGTGCAAAGTTTAATGTTAAAAAATATATAATTACTAGCAGACCCGGCAGACGTTGTTCTGCCCTAAACTTGGGACTAACTGCATACATTTTAATAAGCTTTTTCGTCTACTCTGCCCTGACCCCTCTACACTTTTTCTAATCTTTTTATTCACTGCTCCCTCCGTCATTTTTCGCTCCATCTCCATCTTCGTCTCATTATATCTCTTTCTCAGTTTCGTTCTCTCTTTTCTCTTCTCTCAAGTTTTTCTCCTTCTTCTTCATCTCTAATTGCCAGTCCCAGAGGGTGGTATGTATTTTGTTCCAGTCCCATTCCGAGTCTCAGTCCCAGTCCCACTCCGAGTCTTAGTCCCAGTCCTAGTCCTAATCCCAGTCACAGTCCGTCTCTGGTACACTTCCCGGAAAAAAGCATCGTAAATACTAATATAGGCAAATTTATATACGAAATTTCAGGCAAATCGAATAGGACGTATGTATGTAAATACGTATGTGGGTATTATTAATTCTTGTCTTTATTTCGGCTTCGCATGCATATTTATCAGTTTTGTCAGGTTGATGCGACTAAATCGAATATCACAATGAACTTTAGAGCTCTCAGCAACAGCTTTCATTTGATATCCATAATACACACATTCTAGGGGTATCCGGATCCATGTTTTGGCCTATATTTCGAGACCCTAGTCACTCAGCGGTGTAAAACTTACTCTGTATTATAGCACACATCAACAGCTTCAATGTGATACCCATAATATAAAAACGCATTCTAGGTGTATCCGGGTCCACGTTTTGGGCTATATCTCGAGACCCTAGTCTCCCAGTTATTTACTATGCACTGTCAAAGCTATAGCATCAACTCACTATAGCACTCGTCAACAGCTTTCATTTGGTATCCATATTGTATAAACACATTCTAGGGGTACCCGGGTCCACGTTTTGGCCTATATCTCGAGACCCTAGTCACCCAGGGGTATGAAAATTATATTGTACTATAGCACTCATCAACAGCTTTCATTTGATATCCATATTGTATAAACACATTCTAGGGTACCCGCCACGTTTTGATCTCAAGACCCTAGGCACGTAGCGGAAAAAAGGTAGACGTTGGCCGATTCTCGGACCTACCCAATATGCTCACAAAATTTCATAAGAATCGGTTCAGCCGTTTCGGAGGAGTTAAGCTTCTAACACCGTGATAGAAGAATTTTATATATTAGATGTAAAATATGAAATTTCTTTGTCGCAGACGAAAAAGCCTTATTATAGTTAAATGTTACAATGAACTTATAAAGTGTTATATTTCTTTACAGTCAATTTATTTTTTACTTTTTAGTTAATTTTATTAACCAATAAATAAAGCTTATTTTTAAAAAGTTTTTTTTTCTTTAATTTTTTATCTGATGCTTATTTCAATAACAAATATATCTACAAATTTATAAAATTTTTTTCTAATTTTCTAATTTTGAAGCTCGTTACCTCCTAAAAACCACCCCATACACGCTCGTTTGTATCACTATGTGATACTTCTACTCATAAATAATGTTGGGCTGCACTTTTCCTTCTAAACATTTTGATTTATTCTCCAAAGCAAATGCAATTTGGTAATGCTTTTTAGTTATGGACAAACATATAGCGGAATAGAGAGAAAGAGTAAGTGACACCATGTACGTATGTAGATTCAAACATAGTTCAGGCATACAAACTGATATTTATTATCTACATATTGATGATAGTATTTAAGAAACTAATTTATTGAAATTTGGTTGGCTGCTGGGTGAATGTCCACATTTTGTTTGAAAGCAACAAATGTGTTATGTACGTCGTTGGATTGATGTGATTGGGATAAGTGGATGCTTGGAAATACATATTTACATATATAGTCATGTTATGTAGTGATTTACATTGTATTAGGGTGCTTCCTTGTGCTGCATGCCTTCGCTCAGGGCACCAAAATAATGGAACAAAAAGAGAAAAGGTCGATATAACAAAGAATCTTACGATCATTTTATAAGTAATTTTGCGGCGGGCTAAATAATTGAAATTCAAACTGTGGTTCTGAGGTAAGTGACTGTATATAACGTATGATAAAAACTATCGCTAGGTGTCGGGCGGATCTAAGCATGTCTTTCGGGAAGCTCGTACGGATCGGATGGTATTATGCGACAAATTTTTGAGGCCACTGATTTACAAATTTAATACCTACATATAAGCAAAGGCGTATCAAGCCTTTCACAAAGGGGGGGCGGGGGGTTTGTAATCCCAGATTCATATATAGCGTATTTATAAGAATAAAGAGTAATGACGTCTTGGTAAAAGCGAAGCCTGTTTAATAGACCCAGCTGTGGGCTCTAGCAGTCCGTTAACATTTTTATTTATTTAGCAAGAGCTTCCTAAAATATCTACCATGTCTAGGATTTGGTAATTCAAAATTTTGTTGAATTAGATAGATTAATTTAATAGTTAGTACAAGGTGTAATTACTTTAGAAATGTGATCCCCCAAGTGAATTCAGATTCAACAAAATTGTATTTTTCCACATACTTTGTTTAGTTACAGAGAAGTACTTTAAATTGTATTACTCATTCTCTCAGCATTAGAAACCCTGCTAAGTAAGTATAATTCTTCGAGAATAGATCTTTTAACTCTGTATCATTTTCCACTACCAATTTTCTGTGAGCACTCAGCATACATAAACCTATGAAAAACAATAAGGAAGGCTAAGTTCGGGTGTAACCGAACATTACATACTCAGCTGAGGGCTTTGGAGACAAAATAAGGGAAAATGACCATTTAGCAAAATGAACCTAGGGTAACCCTGGAATGTGTTTGTATGGCATTGGGTTTCAAATGAAAGGTATTAAGGAGTATTTTAAAAAGGAGTGGGCCTTATTTCTATAGGTGGGCGCCTTTTCGAGATATACTCTAGAATTTGTTTGAACGATATGAGTATCAAATGAAAGGTGGTAATGAGTATTTTAAAAGGGAGTGATCCTTAGTTGTATATGTGAAGGCGTTTCCAGATATCGACCAAAATCTGGACCAGGGTGACCCAGAACATCATCTGTCGGGTACCGATAATTTATTTATATATGTAATACCACGAACAGTATTCCTGCCATGATTCCAAGGGCTTTTGATTTCGCCCTGCAGAACTTTTTCATTTTCTTCTACTTAATATGGTAGGTGTCACACCCATTTTACAAAGTTTTTTCTAAAGTTATATTTTGCGTCAATAAACCAATCCAATTACTATGTTTCATCTCTCTTTCATATTCGGTATAGAATTATGGAATTTTTGTTTTCGTAATTTTCGATATCGGAAAGGTGGGCGTGGTCATAGTCGGATTTCGGCCATATTTTATACCAAGATAAAGTGAGTTCAGATAAGTACGTGAACTAAGTTTAGTTAAGATATATCGTTTTACCGGCCGAGCGGAAGAACAGACGGCCGACTGTGTATAAAAACTGGGCGTGGCTTCAACCGATTTCGCCCATTTTCACAGGAAACAGTTATAGTCATAGAATCTATGCACGTACCAAATTTCACAAGGATTGGTAAATTTTTGTTCGACTTATGGCCTTAAAAGTATTCTAGATGAATTAAATGAAAAAGGGCGGAACCACGCCCATTTTGAAATTTTGTTTTTTTTTCTATTTTGTTGCACCATATCATTACTGGGGTTGAATGTTGACATAATTTACTTATATACTGTAAAGATTTTAAATTTTTTGTTAAAATTTGGCATTAAACAATTTTTTTTTAAAAGTGGGCGTGTTCGTCATCCGATTTTGCTAATTTTTATTTAGCATACATATAGTAATAGGGGTAACGCGCCTGCCAAGCTTCATCATGATATCTTCAACGACTGCGAAATTACAGCTTGCAAAACTTTTAAATTACCTTCTTTTAAAAGTGGGCGGCGCCACGCCTATTGTCCAAAGGTGTACTAATTTTCTGTTTTGCATCATAATGTCAACGCACCTACCTAGTTTTATCGCTTTATCCGTCTTTGGTAATGAATTATCGCACTTTTTCGGTTTTTCGAAATTTTCTATATCGAAAAAGTGGGCGTGGTTGTAGTCCGATTTCGTTCATTTTAAATCACGATCTGAGATGAGCGCCCAGGAATCTACATACCAAATTTCATCAAGATACCTCAAAATTAACTCAAGTTATCGTGTTTACAGACGGACGGACAGACGGACGGACATGGCTAAATTAATTTTTTTTTCACCCAGATCATTTTGATATATAGAAGAAGTCTATATCTATCTCGATTAGTTTATGCCGTTACGGATTACCGTTATGCGAACAAAGTTAATATATCTCTGTGAGCTCTGCTCAGCTGAGTATAAAAATATATTTACCATTAAGCCGAGATTCTGCCATTGTTGTTGTCAACCACGTCTTTATTCTCCTTGGAGTGCTGAAGGAGCGTTCCACAGTTGCGGTTACAAGCAGAATTTCAAGTGCTTCAAGTGCAAAGATAAGAGATGGAATGCTGTTTTCTCGAAGGCACATACAAGATCTGTTGGTCCTTGATTTTGGCAAGCCTTGTACCACAATTCCAGTTCATTACCAATAAAATATAAATTATAAAAAACCTTGGCATCGGCAAGTTTGCTTTCAATGTCTTAAAGACTCATCTTTTTGACAATATTTGGATGCAATGTAGTCAAACTAAAAGCAGGATTATTTTGCTGCGAAAACCTTTCACTTAGTGAACAAATTAGGGAGTCTAAATAAAGGTGAGGAACTAAAAACTTTATGTTGTTGATGTTTAACTTTCAGTTTTTTGTTCTTAGTTCCCGAAGTGGCAACCGGTCAAGCTAGAGAACTGAAATTTGTATTATATATAAGAGGTCAAAAGGGGTGTAATAGTTTTCACAAAATTTCCGCCAGGAGGCGCGCGGATCGAAGTATCGTACGAAAGGCAAGAGAGAGGGATCTTGGTGCCATGTTTTAAAAGGACTCCACTACGTTAAAAATTTGAAACTACACAAAGTTTAAAAGACTACCAGAGAGACTATGCAACAAAGAGGGAAATCAAAAAGGAGATACAAAAATTGTAAAAACTGCTCTAGTTTAGTAATGACAGGTAATGGGCGAGTACGCGTGTTATACATGAACTATCGAAGTGCTATAAATTTGGTTATCGATAACCATTAAAGAAAATTAATCGAAATTTTAACAAAAAGTTATCGGAAAAAATACGGGTTTTTAACGAAAAGCTTTTGACTTCTTATAAAAAAATAATCGATTTGTTATCAAAAAGTTATCGATATGTCATCGAAAAGTCATCAATTTGTTATCGAAAAGCTATCGATTTATTGTCAAATGTTATCGATAAGTTAACAATGAGTTACCGGTTTAATCGAAAAGTTATCGATAAGCTATCAAAGAGTAAACGATTTTTAATCGAAAATTTATCATAGTGCTACGTATCAGCTATCGAAAAGATATCGAGAAGTGTTACCAATTAGTTAACGGCATAATATCGATTTGTTATAGCCACTCATTGCTTTATTATAAAACAGATACCGATAAAACTACAATATAAATTCGATGACTGTAACCCGTCGATAACAAATTCGATAAGAAACCAGTAAGAAGTTGATGACTTTGCGGAACCAATCCGATAACTCGACTATAATAATTCGTTATCGAAGATAAGCCGGTAATAAAACAATAGCTTGTCGGTATCGGCCCTTACCGATAAGAAGCCGCCAACGCCCGTGGCGAAAAGCACAAAATTATTTGTTTCTGGAAAATCACCTCTTGCTGTTTAGTTTCAACCCCTTGGCGTGCCCTACTTAACTGTAAAACATTAGTTTTATAGACGTATATACATCTGTATGTATCATCTAACTATCTAACACGCCTTCTTTTTTGTCTTATTTGTTCGGTATGTTTGTATGTAGCATATGCGAATTCGTTAACTGGCAGTGTTGTACCGTTCAAATTTCTTCCCATTGAAATGTATTTCTTACTGTTATGTTTAAAGTGAAATGCCAAGCGCGCTAACTAACCAACTAACTAACCGCTTAACGTTTACCTGTTGCGCTTGTTTGATCACCTCTGCGCATGCGCATTTGGTTATTTTCTCCCTTATTCGTTTTTCTTGTCTAATGAAAATTGATTTGCTACAATTTTAGTTTGTTTATTAACTTGACAGCAATGTCTTGGCCACTCAGCAGCGGCAAAAGTAACTACAACAACACGTTTTATACAAAAAATGTGCCAAAAAGTAGTTTTCTTCGTCAATTGACGAAACTAACACTTTTCGCTGCAATGCGCAACGGTTTTCTTGCGCTTTGTGCTGCACCAAACCAACCATGTCGCGTGCCACATTGGCGGCAAATGTCAAAGAGATAAGCTTAATATTGAACTTTTTTAATACTATCTTCTGCAACAACAACAACATTAAAAGCGTGCTGTTGATATGTTACGTGTTGCGTTTACGGCAACAACTAACTTAAACGAATCTCTATATCAACCGTTAATGCCATCACAAAAGATGATATGAGTTTATTACATGGGTTTTTTGTTATTGCCGTTTATTAGCATTTACGCTATAATTGTCATGTTTGCTGATAATTAAATTAAATTAAAAAATTTAATTAATTTACGAGCGCCGATCGCGAAACTTTCAAAGCACTAAATCTTTGAATTTTCTATGCCTGTAAATATTTAAATTTATTTTATTCAATACCTATAAATATATACAAATGGAAGTGCTTATTATTGCTACTGTTTTACTGCCGCATATTAAAAATGGCTTTATAAACTTGTTGAAACTCATGATTCATGGCTAACCAGGTGTACATACGCTGCACGGTGTAGCGCGTTGGGTCTAAAAGTACTGTAAACGTAATCACATCAAGTATAATCATGTTGTTGTTGTAGTAGCGAAAAGCAAACCCCCGAAGGCCTTGGGGAGTGTTATAGGTTGATGGTCCTTTGTCGGATGCAGATCAGTGAGCTGCAATTATTAATCTTTTAAGGTTATTAGTGGACTAACCAAAAAATGAGTATTAATGCGTACACAAACAAAGAATATCAAGCACTTATATCCACTAAAACACATTTACATAGCCATGCTTCGTAAAATGAGTAACCGCTCATAAGCCACGAAGCAGTTCAGTGCTCTATTGACTTATTGAGCAAGAAAGTCAACTGTGTTATACGAAAACACCAATTGGAATAAGTAAGACTAACAGTGCAATAAATGAATAAAGTCATATCAGTTTCTGACGCTAGTAACACAACGATGTACACGAAACTAAACTGAATACAGCGCTAAAGAAAAACCGATAATAAACGAAGTATACAGTGTATTACACACGAAACCAACGTGCTACTGAGTTAAAGCGACTATGATTTCAGTTTATACTCAACAATGTCATATATGTATGGGACATACATATGTGTTACGGGGCACTCGTATGTATTTTCTATTTTATGTGCTAATCACTCATAGTATATTTTGTACTTGACTAATTAAACATTTAGACACAATTTTTTGGCTCATGAAAAAGTGCACTAATTTTATTACTTCTCAAAGAAGATCTCTGATGCAGATATAGTATGACCTCTTACGACTTGCGGCATATTTGCCGCGTCTATATTCTAAGCCCACTAACCCGCTGGAGGTTCAAGTATAATTATAAAAGTCTGAAATTTGATGTATAATCATCATCTGATAAATGAGCACTTTACCGTTACGTAGCAAGTAACACTA
Source organism: Eurosta solidaginis (assembly GCA_029619165.1). NCBI lineage: Eukaryota > Metazoa > Arthropoda > Insecta > Diptera > Tephritidae > Eurosta > Eurosta solidaginis. Next base: position 14,079 of record JARSSU010006828.1, on the reverse strand, counting down.
ATCAACCCAACTTCGCGACCTCTGACGCCTATTCGGTGCACCAAATTCACTCAAGCTTCTTCCACCTGCCTCCATAACGCAATTTGCCTCTCTTGTTTAACCTATCAAACATACCTTTCCATATGATTCTCCCCTTTCCGTGCAGGACTGCTTAACCCATTCGCATAACATGATCAAACCAAATAGCCTTTGTGCCGTTACTTCCTTCACTATGTTATTGATTAAAATAGTAGTTCGATATTTTCGAAAAAATCTATTTTTTTCATATCTTTTCTATAAGAAAATGATAACAAATAGATAACTTTTCGATGACTTTTCAATAAAAAGGCAGTCCTTTTCCGATAACTTTTCGATAAGAAAGCGATAAACTTTCGATAACAATCGACTACACGTATAAACTCTGATTATAATACGGCGTTAACAAACAGATAAAATAAATAACAACAAGGCGCGATAACCATCGAAGAGAGTTAAGGTCGAGGTGCTCTTCTAGTTTTGCGTCTTGCTAATTAAATTTTTTTTTAATTGGCGGAGCGGGACCTACATGTTTTACGTGGACTCCGTACGGCGTCTGCAAGGCAGATGTGTTTTCGCTGAGAAGCTTTTCATGGCAGAAACATACTCGGAGTGTTTGCAATGTACCATGTCGTATCCTTCGTTGTAACGATTTGTTTTATATGGGTGTTGCTAGAACGGTTTATGCAACGAATGATCACCTTAGGATTTTAGTTGTAGTAAATTTACATTTAAGAACCTGATAATCAGATACTTGTCATAAAGTTAACTATACTTTTTATATAAGCTATGAAAACTTGAAGTTTTGTATATTAACAGTGTATATACATCTTCATTGTTGATTAAATAAATAAACATAAAATACTACCAGACCCGGCAGACGTTGTTCTGCCCTAAATTTGGCCTATCTGCACACATTTTAATAAGCTTTTTTCCGCCCTACCCCTCTACACTTTTTCCTAATCTTTTTATTCACTCCTCCCTCCGTCTTTTTCGCTTCATCTCCATCTTCGTCTCATTCTATCTCTTTCTCAGTCTCCTCTCTTTTCTCTTCTCTCAAGTTTTTCTCCTTCTTCTTCATCTCTTATTGCCAGTCCCAGAGGGTGGTATGTATTTTGTTCCGGTCCCATTCCGAGTCTCAGTCCCTGTCCGACTCAGAGTCTGAGGTTCAGTCCCAGTCCTAGTCCTAAATTCAGTCCCAGTCCGTCTCTGGTATACTTCCCGGAAAAAAGCATCGTAAATACTAATATAGGCAAATTTATATACGAAATTTCAGGCAAATCGAATAGGGCGTATGTAAATAGGTATGTGGGTATTGTTAATTCTTGTTTTTATTTTGGCTTCGCATGCATATTTATCAGTTTTGCCAGGTTGATGCGACTAAACCGAATATCAAAATGAACTTTAGAGCTCTCATCAACAGCTTTCATTTGATATCCATAATGTAAAAACACATTCTAGGTGTATCCGGGTCCACGTTTTGGCCTACATCTCGAGACCCTAGTCACCCAGCGGCATAAAATTTACTCTGTACTAAAGCACTCATCAACAGCTTCAATCTGATACCCATAATGTAAAAACACATCCTAGTGTTACCCTGATCCACGTTTTGGCCTATATCTCGAGACCCTAGTCACAAATAGGTATGAAAACTAGCACTCATTCAGCAGCTTCAATTTGATACCCAAAATGTAAAAACATTGTCTAGGCGTTCACGGGCCCACGTTTGGCCTATATCTCCAGACCCTAGTCACCCAGGGGCATGAAAATTATCCTCTACTAAATCACTCATCAAAAGCTTTTCTTTGTTATCCATATTGTACAAACACATTCTAGTGGGTACCCAGGTCCCCGTTTTGGCCTATATATCGAGACCCTAGTCACCCAGGGGTATGAAAATTATCCTGTACTATAGCACTCATCAACAGCTTTTATTGATATCCATATTGTATAAACACATTCTAGGGGTACCCGGGTCCACGTTTTGGGCTATATCTCGAGACTCTAGCCTCCCAGTTGTATGAAAATTATCCTGTACTATAGCACTCATCAACAGCTTTCATATGATATCCATATTGTATAAACACATTCTAGGGGTACCCGGGTCCACGTTTCGGGCCATATCTCGAGACCCTAGCCTCCCAGTGTATGAAAATTATCCTGTACTATAGCACTCATCAAGAGCTTTAATTTATATCATATTGTATACATCATCTGGATTCACGATTGATCTCAAGACCCTAGGCACGTAGCGAAAAAGTAGACGTTGGCCGATTCTCAGACCTACCCAATATGCTCACAAAATTCATGAGAATCGGTTCAGCTGTTTCGGAGGAGTTAAGCCTCTAACACCGTGACAGAAGAATTTTATATATTAGATAAATATAAAATATAAATCACTGTCAAGTGGTAACCTCGCTTGTAAAAACAAACCAGAGGAAATTGTTGGAAAAACTGCAAGCTCGTCAATAGGAGTTGTTATCGATAATAAACCAACGTTAACACGCCATATGGTTTTAGTTTTGCTTTCTCATTTTCCTTTGCTCTACTCTGTTTTCACAACAAACAAATCTAAAACCTTTATAGAACAAATCGCTAACTTTGCCGTAAAACACCGATAGCAATCGTTCAAAAACTCCAAAAACAGGAGGGTAACTTCATACTCAAAAATGAATTTATGCAAAACCGGCCGCAAGGATTCCAAATTATACCAAAATGATCCCGAAAAATACACTAAAATAGTCGCAAATTGAGCTCGAAATGGTTTCGGATTGATCCTAGATGATTCTTTAACAGCGGTCTGCACCCTAAAGCACAATTGTGCTCTCATTGCGTTCAGCTATGGTTTCGTAACATACGATCACGGATCGTAGACTATATTCACTCAAGCGATAAATATTAGGCTATCGAACTATAAAAAAAATTATGATATTTTATGGATCTAGTGAGTATGCATTGTCCCTAGTTTCTACATTCCATTAATCCGAGGCACTATTTCGCAGCTATGTGGTTTAAAAAACTGCATTCAATCACGGATCGTATGTTACGCTTCGGCCCCAGGTTTGGAACCCTAGGTTCTATAATGATCTCAAAATAGTATCGAATAGTCATATCTCTAAGTAATTCAAAAGTTCATTTACATATTCCCAAAATTAACCCCAAATAGTACTTAAAACAATCGCGAAAAATCCAAAATAATCCCGTAATGATTTTAAAATGCTCCCGGATGATCCCAACAGTACTACAAGACAGACCTGAAATGATTCCAAATTATTACCCAACAGGTTGGAATGATCTCAAAATGGTCCAGCATGACTCCAAAAAATATAGGATCGAGACGTTGTATGACTTTCTGGATTAAATTAGAGGCATAAACAATTATTTGCCGAGCCTAATAATAACATAATTTTGGTTTATATTGGCCGTAATCATAGTCGAAATAAAATCGAGTTTTATGGTTTAAACATGGTTCTAAATTAAATATCATTTAAGTCTGTTATAGTCCACTTAAACACTATTTTATCTCTAAAAAATTATTTTAAATTTAAAATGACATGATCCCCATTTTATTTTTTTAAATAGGTTTTAAGTTAGTGATCTGTTGTCAAAAGTTGCGAGAAATTAAACAATTTGCTATTTAAACGCGATGAACTTAAATGGAAGTGAAAAAAGGTTTCCCCGACAGCAAATAACGTCAGGAGCTAATTTATTATATCTAGAATAGTGACGAAAAATTACACAATCTTGAAATGTGCGATGGTTACTTGGCTCCACATATGCGAAATCTTTAATTAAGACTATTCCGCATTCAAAAATATTTGTGAGTTTTGAATTTTAGTATATTTGAGGAAAAAGTAGCATCCTATACTGATTTTGGCATTAAATTTAGAATAAATATCATGGAAGGAATTATTTACCACAGGCGTCGATTTTTAATACAAGTCAAAAAATTGCGGGAGAGGTGTTAAATGACGCGGTTTAATTTCGGAACCAATAATCCGAAGGCGGCAAAGATACTTGTACTCTGTCAAGATATTTTGCAAAAAAAAGTTTAAGACTTTCATGTGGTTGATGTAATTTTGGTGATATTGTTGTACACAGAAAAGAATTACTAAAAAAACTAAGAAAAATCGTTCTAAAAACGAACGAAACAATTTCAAAATTAAGAACATTCGTTGACAAAAGTCTGTTAAGTACGTTTTTTCTTAACTTGTGACCGATGGGCTTGTTTTAAGAACAGTTTTTCCAAGCACACCGTTCGTATTTTATGACCACTTTGGTATTGAGGTGTGAACCTTCTGTGCTCATTGCAAGCACTACTTGGGCTTGATTTAAGATTTTTCGTTCTCACGCTTCGAGAACGATTTGGGGGCCGATTTAACATTTTTCGGTCTCAATTTAAGAACGGTTCGTACTTGATCTTTGGTGGGAGGGAAAGTATTTTTTTAAAATATTATTTATTTAATTATTTATTTTTGTCATAAATAAAGAATATTTACAACAAAAAAATTGTTATTAAAATTCAAAAGTTTAAGAAAAAATGCATAATAAGCATTTTTTCATACATTTCTCTTTTTGAGAAATTATTCTTATTTAAAGATGTAATCTGCATATATACTCAAAACATTTCATAACAAGTTTGAGAATTACCTGTGGATATGTGAATGGAACTGAACGAAAAATAAGAGTTAAAAAAATAGAACAAAAAAAATTGTATTAAAAAATTCAGAGTTTGGTGGTGATCGAACTCGCGCAACACGATCGGCAAGCGCAACATCATAGCCGCTGGGCCACTACAACTGCTTTATAGCTGCTGCCAAATGGTGTATTTAACATTATAGTGCACACGAATTGTACCGTTTTTTTTTCTTGGGCTAAATTTAAGAACATCGTTCTCATTAATAGAACATTTGTTCATATTTTAAGACCGGCCGTTCGTTTTTCAAGAAAATTGTGTCAGTTCAAGAACAAGGTTGTTGTTTTAAGAACAGGCGTTCGTTTTTCAAGAACAAAAAAGTAAGAACATGAAAAGCTTGAGTTGAGTCCGGTGGTGCTGGATTTTAGAACGGCGTTTTTCTCTGATGTACAATTTTCACCAGTTTCGCAGCCGTTTGAGGGTAATTATTCGTTTTTTGTGAATATCTGTTAATAAAAGAAAACAATTTCTTATTTCCGATTTCTAATTATTGAATTACATTACAGAATTCTTGAATTGAATTCTGCTAACATTTCCTTTTGTGTCCTCTATTCCCCTTTACATTTGCCAATTCCTCTTAAAAGAAAGCGTGAAATAAAACACGGACTACAAAAAAAAATTTAAGAACTGCTTAGTACGGGCGCTGCTGAACTACTTTCCCACTTTATCACCCTCTTAGTCTATGTCATGATCGACTGAGTTCAATGTAAAAGGAACTTACACTTTGCAGGTCCATGTACAATGGCTCAACATTCTAGGTCACTTCTTTCCTATGGGAAACTATACTAAACTCCCTTTATTTATGCTGACTTTGCGAAGACAAACCTAAATTTGATTTAACCTGATTATCATTGAATGTACTGCATACTTATTAGTATCGAGGTTAGAGATATCCCAATTCGGTTTCGGGTATATTAAATTAAACGGCTTTAACGGTTAGGGCCACATAAAATTTAAGATTTTCATCATTTTGGACCGTCACACCTGTCTAATGAAAACAAACTTCCTTTCCAACATTCTTATAAACTATATAAACTAGAGATGCCACGAATAGTGAATTGGCCGAATACCGAATACCGAATATTCGCAAACGCTGTCGGCCGAAGCGCCGAATATTCGGCACGAAATACATGCTTGTCGGGGCGGGTTAGTTATGGATGAATCTTAGTTGTGATGAATTTAGTAGTACCGATGACGATTCTTCTCCAGTTCATAAGAAAAAGAAACTTGAATGAAAATGATAGGACTACTGAAATACACGACAGTTTCTGGAACTGCTTGAGAAAGTCGCTACAGATAATATGCGAAATGCTAATGATGACGAGGGAGAAAGAATGCTGTCGCAAACGAGTTGGATTTTATTCGCCCTAGATCGGAAGGCCGATCCTTACAAGTGGTGGTTAGTATACGAAAAAACATACCCAAACCTTCGAAATTTGCTAAAGTTTTATCTTCTTCTCCTGGAAATAGCGTGTATAGTGATGAGGTTATCTTCTGAGGCTGGTAACATTTGCGATGAAAAGCGTAATCGGTTGCTACCCAAAAATGCTGAAAAGCTTGGTTTTATCCATCATACTTACCGCCGATGAATTTTAAATACTTAAATAAAAGTGTTGTAATTTGGAAATAAATACATAATTTTGATTAACGTGTCTTTTTTTACATGATTTGATATTCGGTATTCGGCCGAATATACTACTATTATAGCAAAAAGTGGCCGAATAGGCGCGAATACCCGAATAGTTGCCGACATATTCGTGACAAATCTAATATAAACTATCAACATGAATACGAGTGTATGAGTGGATAGCCATGATGCCTCTTTTGCTTTAAGGAGCGCAAAAGCACTTTAACACTTATTTGTTTATGCGAGATTTAAATAATTTTTAAGAACGAAATTCAGTAAATTTTCTTTAAAAAATATGTCCATGTTCAATTAAAAGATTGTGCAATCAATTTTAAATTGACGGCTGATAAAAAATAGCGAATTTTTTACAAAAAGTTGCTAATAACTTTTAAATAGAATTGAATGATAATATCCGCCACCGGATTATGATCAAAAACGTGTTTTCAGGTACTCGTTTCACAGATTTTTGTGCTTTTGTAAGAGTTTTTGTCCAGTAAAAAGTTACAATTTTTTATACGTGGAGTTAAGTAACCACGGTTGTAAGGAACAGGGTGCACTTTTAAAATTCTAAAAAGTTTCTTCATAAAATATAAATGTAAAGCGTGATAACCTCCGAAGAGATCTAAGGCCGAGCTTCTCTTCCAATTTGCGTCGTGCTCCTCCTGATTTTACCTAAAAAATTGGCCGGACGGGACCTTCATGTTTTATGCCGACTCCGAACGGCATCTGCAAGGCAGATGAGTTTTCACTGAGAGCTTTTCATGGCAGAAATACACTCGGAGGCGCTTGCCAGTCACTGCCGAGGGGCGACCCCGCTTATAAAAATTTTCTTCTAATTGAAAACCCTTATTTCTAAAATTTTGATGTTGCTTTGCCGGGAGTTGAACCCAGGGCATACGGTGTGATAGGCGGAGCACGCTACATCACACCACGGTGGCCGCCCAAGTTTTATCGCTTTAATGTAATATCGCACTTTTCGGTTTTTAGAAATTTTCGATATCGAAAAAGTGTGCGTGGTTGTAGTCCGATATCGTTCATTTTAAATAGCGATCTGAGATGTGTGCTCAGGACCCCACATACCAAATTTCATCAAGATACCTCAAAAATTTACTCAAGTTATCGTGTTAACGGACGGACGGACGGATGGACGGACATGGCTCAATCAAATTTTTTTTCGATCCTGATGATTTTGATATATGGACAGTCTATATCTATCCCGATTCCTTTATACCTGTACAACCAACCGTTATCCAATCAAAGTTAATATACTCTGTGAGCTCTGCTCAACTGAGTATAATTAACATATCTCACTGAGAATGGCCTTTTTGTGCTTGGAAATCGGTGTTGTCCCGTGATTAACCGAATAGATTTTTCTGGTTATCCATTAACGCAAAGTCTGGAATGAATGCATTAATATCGACTTTGACTCCAGATGACAGCCTGTTGCGCAACGTTGCTGAATGCTTCTTCGACGCTTAAAATGATGGCCAGCATAAATTTTATGAGTTTGACAATCGTATGTAGAGCTGGCTTTGAAGTAGTGATCGTTTTGATGCAGGCATCGAGTTCAAAAAGAACACATATATCTAAGTATGTAGCTACTCCACTCGTGGCTCTACGTCATTTAATGCAAATGTCGGTTTTCGAGACATTGCATATTTATCCCATTTTCACTTTGTAATGGCGTGCAACGTTGCATTCAAGCGTAGTTATGCGCCACCTAAAAATCGTGTATGCTTATATTACAGTAAGACCTTGTTATAAGCATCTGGTACGGTTGTTGCACAAACCAAATTACACATCGATCCCGTCACGATTGCACGGCAGGCATAGCACCATTGTCATAGATGGGGCGCTGCGAAGAGGTCATATCGACTCGGACCAATGCCTGATGGCAGCCAAGACTCTGCGCAAACTCTGTGAAGCGAAGAAGTGACGCCGCAGTGATACGAGGCAGATCGCTAAGTACAGCAATATTGGACGTTTTCAGTGCCGCTCCAGACGTGGCAAATCTACTATAGAGCAGATCTTCACGATGCGAGAAATACATCGTATTTGATTTCAAAGCTGCAAAAAGAGTTGCCTGTTTACTGCTTTGTTTGAATTTTATTACCCTGCAAAAATTTTAGGCTTCGTTAAATGACGATGCAGCTCCGCAGGGATTGGGAAGAACATCTTCCAGCCGTTCGAACCTAACGTGGGCGAGGTAGCTATAGCAGCTATATCCAAACCGCGAAGGACAATCAAGTAAAAGGAAAAAGTGGATTTTGCGGTGAATGAAGGAATAACGTATAAATTTCTAATGGAAGAATCGGCGAATTCACGCATCGGCAGTCCTCATATGTTGATGGATAAAAATTCCAGACTGTGGAAGTAATCGTGTAATTGAAGAGCGAATCATTCTTGCCAACATGGATATTTGACATTGAAAAGTGAAGTCTCTCTCGACAAATTCTTCAAGCCTCTCATCATACCTGTCCAGATGTAAGGGTGGGAATCAGGGATGGTGTTGGGAGAAAATGATATGGCTCTTGGAGTATTCGAGAGAAAAGTGCTCAGAAGATGCATGGTCCAGTTAGCAATGACAATGGTATGTACTCAAGGGGATAAATGCTGGTTATATAAGCTTTAGACCGACATAAGCAAAGCGCAACGAAAATAGCCTATATGCTTAAGTCACGTTCTGGCTCAGAAATAATTCGTATCTGACCGAGCGTTTAGAAGCAAAGGAGAGGAACTCCTCCATGAATTGGAGGGACAGGTGGAGAAAGATGGGCACATCTTTGATACTTCTAACTGGTTTCAAGAAACAGCAGGCATGAGCTTTTATGTAACGGCAAAATTTCATAAGTCATAAAGCGCCCATCAATGATAATGCATGAGTCACAGAGTTGTTTTAGTTTGTGATTTATTTGATTTTAACAATTCGAAATTGAATTTTTGAAAGAGACTCATTTTAATAGTTATATTCTTTTTTTGAGTTGAGAAACTCCGGGTCAAAAAGTTATTGCTACACTCAGAGAAAAACGACGTTATAAAATCCAGCACCTCCGGACTCAATTCAGATTTTCCATGTCCTTACTTTTTTGTTTTTGAAAAAACGACCGACCTGTTCTCAAAATAACAACCTCGTTCTTGAACTGACAACATTTTCTTGAAAATATATATTCTGATTGCATCATCAAATGAGAAGAATTTCTCAATAGGAGAAATACATGAAAAATGCATATTATGCGTTTTTTTAATCTTTTTGATATTAATAATAGTTTTTTTGTTATTAATATTTTCTATTAATGACAAAAAATTATTATTAGTAAAAAAAAATAAATAAATGGATATAATTGAAAAAATTACCTTCCCACTCCCCGCAAAAGATCAACCACAAACCGTTCTTGAATTGAGACCGATAAATGTTAAATCGACCATAAATTGTTCTCGAAGCGTGAGAACCAAAAATCTTAAATCAGCCCAAATAGTGCTTGAAATGAGCACAGAAGGTTCACACATCAATACCAAACTGTTCATAAAATACGACCGGTGTGCTTGGAAAACTTTTTTTAAAACAAGCCCATCGGTCACGAGTTAAGAAAAAACGTACTTAACAGACTTTTGTCAACGAATGTTCAAAATTTTGAGCTGTTTCGTTCGTTTTAGAACGAGTTTTTCTCTGAGTGTAGGTGAAAGTTTATGTGTTACCGGGGATACCCATAGTATTTCAAGGCGAATCATACATCCTTTTATTAATCCACCAATAAAAGTATAATCCGGCCCTATCTTTTTAAGCCCGTAAGTAAAATATAATCTGGCCTTTTATTTTTAAGGACAGAATAAAAGTCCGACCCTATAACTATGAAATAGCTCATTCAAATGAAACGAACATTTACCCACTAGATTTTTTTAAATTTACAGATTTGAAACTTGATGGTCATTTGAAGGTTTCTGTTAGGTTAGGTTAGGTTGCAAGGCCTGAGGCTGAACACTATGGTAACAGCCCACTACTTAGGCCACCAGTGCGACCCATGTAATATCCATATACGGTCTCAACAGAGAGAGACCCCTACTGCCTAAAGTGGGTCAAACCACCTCGTGGAAATTATAAATTTTGCCAGAGCTTACTTCATAGCAAGAGACCTCAGCGAGGTCATGTAGAAAAGGTTTACCAAGGATAGCCATCCTACGCCTACTAAGCGCTGGACAGTGACAGAGAAGGTGCTGGACGCTCTCTTCCTCTTCTGTACATCTGCAGCTGCGACAATAGTCGAAGTCGTTACCCCCATTCTAGCACCATGCGCGCCTATAAGCAATGCCCTGTTAAAAACCTTATCGATAGAACTGATTTGTTTTAAATCAGAAGCGCTTCTGTGCGCCCTTGTCATATGAGGGCCAGGTTTGCCTGGATGTCTCACACGATGATATGGCCGACCATAGTCCATTTGCGATTCTTATAGTGCTTGTGTTCACACGAAGCCTGAAAGTGGCCATGGGTATGCCTACCGAATCATTTCCCGGAAGGATATCTTCGGTGGAGCCTCTTCTGGCCAGCTCGTCTGCTCTGCAATTGCCTTCGATATCCCTGTGCCCAGGTACCCATATAAGGCTGATACTGAAGTGCTGAGCCATCTCGTTAAGAGATCTGCGGCATTCAGTGACCGGACTTTGCGTTGTCGACAGAATGAGTCCAGGGCCTTTAAAGCGGCCTGGTTGTCTGAGAAAATAAAACAACCCGTTTACCATCCTTAGGCATAGACCTAGATGGTTCACAGCCCTGTGTATCGCTAGCATTTCCGCTTGGTAAACACTACAGTAATCTGGTAGGCGAAAAGAGACCTCTAGACCCAGATCCGGTGAAAGAGGCCTGCTCCCACCTTTCCGTCAAGCTTAGAACCATCTGTGAATATGCTGATGGCACCCGGTACCGTATGTTGTCTGGTATTCCAGTCCTGTCGCGATGGTATATATATACTATAATTTTAACGAAGACGTTTTTGGCGTGCAATAGTCAGTGCGCACCGGTATTGGGACTGGGGCCCTCGTGCCAGGATTGTTGCGTGTCCACTAGATCCATTTTGACCAGAGATCTGTTTCCCTATGCGTAGAGCGCGATGACCGCTATTTCCTTCGCCACCAGGTCAAGAGGTGAAAGGTATAGCATTGTGTTGAGTGCTTCAGATGGAGTGGAGCCCCCGGTGATGCAGAGCTCCGAAATGCGTTGCACCCTTTGAAGCGTCTTAAGATAGGTAGTTTTAGCTAGTGCAGGCCACCAAACCAAGGCACCATAAAGAAGAATCGGGAGCACAATGGCTGTATAAATCCAGTAGGTCACCTTTGGGGAGAATCCCCAGGAGGTGCCAATTGCCCTCTTGCAGGTGAACAGCGTTGCTGCTGCCTTGTTGCATCGCTCCACTATATGGTCACTTCTGTAATACGCTTCCTATCCAGAATTACTCCCAAATACTTGACTCGCAATCGCCAAACGCTAAAATCGTACGCCCAATTTTTGGGGTTGTTAGATTTAGTACCTATACCTCCTAGTGAAGAGAGACAATCTCGGTTTTATCCGGGTTACTTCCAAGCCTGTGGCTGTGGCCCAGTGCGAAAATTTTCGATAGTGCTCCCTTCAATTAGGTTGCAAGAGTTTGCGGAAATTTCCTCCGCATGGTGACGCAGATGTCATCTGCATACGCGATCACTTGGTGACCTTCTGATTCCATGAGGAGAGTAGTTGGTTGACGGTAACCACCCAAAGTAGCGGAGAAGGTTTCTGTAGTAAAACAGATATTTTTATAGAAAAACTAAAAATCTCATTGCATATGTTCTTTGGTCATTAACCTTGATCCAATTGAGATATGCCTTAAATTTGATACTCCACTTTCCGTTGAAACAAGAGGGATTCTGTATGAAAAAATTTGTCAGCCGTTCTATAGTTATAGGGTCGGACTTTTAATGTGTGCCCTTAAAAAATAAATGTGCGGATTTACTTTTATTTTCGGATTTTAAAAATAAAATTTGGATGTGATAATTTATTTCGCACTTAAAAATAAAAGGTCCGAAAATAATTTATTCTAAATTACCTTTATTATGGTACCTGCATTTTTGTCTCATGTCTTTGGAAGAATGCTTATGTTTCTACCTTCTTCTGCTCACTAAAGGCAAATGGTCAAAAAGGGATTGTCAAACTTTTGTCAACAGGCTGATAAAAATTCACCCATTTATGAAAGCGAGTTATTGACTTTATGAAGTGCTCTTATATCGAGGGCACACTGTAAATTTCTACATGTATCGGGAACTTATGAATATATATTAAGGAGGTCCTTATTTTTCACATTTAAGAAAATTAGCCGTGTTTTTTTACACGCGTATACGTCACGTTTGCGCGTGAAAAAACGGCTATCCTCGCTAAGATAATGCTTAGGAGACCCATCTAGCGGCTGTGGTTAAACAACAAGCTACAGGAACAGGGTGTACCGAAAAGCGGAGACACAACGCTCTGATGGCCATAGGGTATAACATATAGCTGAATCAGTTGCGGTGAATTGTGGACACACATAGAATACATAGAATTAGTGTAGAGGGTGAAACAAAGACACATATTTCAGTTACATCTGAGTATAATGCGTATTGAAATTTAGTAGGACAAAATTTATGCGCAGCAATTTCAGAGGTGTAGTTTTAAGTTTGTCGCTTAGCAGTCAATCAGTTTAAGCGTAAAGTATAAGCTGTTAAAAAACACGGTATTAAAATCATATTTACTCAAAAATACTGAGACGTATATGTGTAAGGTGTTTAGAGGTGAACGGAGTCAAATTTTGGAAAAAGCATTGTAATAATATAATGATAAAAAACGGAAATGGAAATTTTTAATGCAGGGTTTTCCTTTAGGTTAATGATCATCTAAGTTAAGAAAAGCGAAAATAGTAAATAGTAGATACCATAAAAGAACCATGCGCCATACAAAATTCAATCCACGGTAGCGACCTCTAAATATCTTCACAAAAATACGGAAATAATTTCTCAGGATAGAGAACCAATTGGGTGTGGGGTCCTGCCAAAAAATGAAAAAAAAATTTTTAAATTTGCACCCGTATAAGAACCACCCTACTATGTATATATGTAAGTGAGTGTGCGCGTTAAGAAGCATTTAAGTACCAATAAAACACTCACAGTGCTGTCGAATTATTTTTTACCATACACGACTTTCAGTGCATGTACTATATTTTGCTAAGGTATGCCCACACACATGCATGTACCAATGTATGTAGTTGTGATGGCAACAAATGTTTTAACAAAGTGGCAATTCACACATTCAGCGCCGAAGATCATAAGATTGCACCGCCAAACAGAGTACTACATATGCACACATCCTTAAATGTCCTTTATCATGCACTTAAAGTCAATTAATTAATATCGAGATCGCATTTTACTACACCGCCAACAGTTGGGCACTTCATTATTATTGTTGCTTATAATGCTGACTTGCATTGGCCAACTGGCGTTTGCTGGCTACTCAATAGAACTCTCTTTTGTCTATATACTTCTATGTTTGCTATTAATTGCTCATTCTATTCCTTCTTGCGGTTGCCCCAATATATGAATGTGCCCCATTTTTTTGTATTTATAAAATGTATGAGTGTGTGTGTAATGTACATAGCTAATGTGGTTATAAAAGTTGTGAAATGAAAGGCGTTTGGCTATCACACTTGGCTAACAGTTAACAGATTGCGGTCAAATTTAGCTAATTAAT